>JAADYC010000752.1:0-14071 GCA_023338135.1 Phytopythium kandeliae
AATCACCGTTCCGTCCGTTTGTGCGCGTACTGGCAGACATTGTGTCATTTTGTTCAGTTGTTACAGGAACTTGATGTCACTGCACTCGCAATCGAGAAGAAAGGCGAACATGACGATGGACTTGTGTGAATAGTCAGGTGAGACAGTTATCTTGCCGTGCCGAGGCGCACTGATGCGTGCCCGCGCTCTTCGAGGCGTGTATTGCAAGACTTGCGGCGCCCCCAGGTCGTCCCGTGCCTTTTTCCTTTTTTGATGGTGTCCGGAGTCGGTCGATGTCGTGGAAGAGGCGTGGTGGAAACTACCGTATTGTTCCGTTTAAGTTTGATCATAGCTTTGCGAGAGGTCGGGTCTGATCGATTACCCTACCGTTTCGTGGAAGTTCGATCGTACTTTTACGGGATTGGTGTAGGGTAGACTGTGCCAGACGATGGACGGACAGACACGTTACGGATTTAAGAAGGAGGGTCTAAAGGACACGATGCGATACCGTGCGCGTTGTGTTGGAAGACACGACCAAACAACCTAACCCTTCTAGTAGTTTACGAAGTTCTTCGGAAACATACTACATAAAATACTATGCGACATGTTCATGTCAAATCGAGGAACGCTCCACCATTCGCTAAAATAGGATGTAATGGGTGCCGTTTCGACCAATGCACGGACGGCCCGTGAATTGGATGGTGGCGAGCGACAGCCTCTCCCAAGAACACAGCCCCACCCTGCGGAACGTCAAAACAAAAGTTCCAGAGTGAAGGAAGCAGCAAGTATGGAGGGAGGTGAGTGTTCTGCCCGTTGGCGGCGCTCGAGGCGCGCGGCGGGCGGCGGATGAAGCGGCGCGGCGCGGCGCGGCGGCAGTGGGGGGCGTCCGCCATGCGGCTCGCTCTCGGACGGATTCCTTCCCGTCGCGCGCGCCTGGTGCAGGGGGAGCGCGCAGGGAGACAGGCGGTTGGTTTCCAGCGCCTGACCGCGTTCCCCTCGCTCCGACTCCCCCTCACTTTGGCGGCCACTTGCGCGCCGCCCGCGCAAAGCCCAGCGCGCGCTCTGCTTGCATGGCAGTGCCTTTCTCTGCTGTTGCGTGCTTTGTGAAACTGACGTTGTGACATTCGTGCCTTGTCCGCAGCTAAATCTTACGTTCCGCCCCACCTCAGAAACCGTGGTGGCGGCGGCAGCGACGGCGGCTTCAGCGACCGCGGTGACGACCGGCGCGGAGGCTACGGCGGCGACCGGCGCGGAGGCTACGGTGGTGGCAGCGGCGGCTACGGCGGCTCGCGCGAGGGTGGCTCCGGCGGCGGTCGCCCCACCAACTCGCGTTGGGCGAACTTCGAGTCGGGCTCGCGCGACCGTGGGTACGGCGGCGGCTACGGCGGTGGCGGCGGCGGGTACGGCGGCGGCTCGCGTGGCGGCTACGGCCCCCGCGTGAACGAGATCGGCTACCACGGCGATCTCCGCCCGAACGACCGTCTGGAGCGCGAGCTCTTCGGCGACGCCAAGTCTTCGGGCATCAACTTCGACAAGTACGATGACATCCCGGTGGAGACGAGCGGCGAGAACGTCCCGGACCCGGTGACGGCCTTCTCGGAGGAGCACCTCGGCCCGGAGGTGATCCGCAACCTGAACCTGTGCAAGTACGACAAGCCGACGCCGGTGCAGAAGTACTCGATCCCGATTGGTCTTACCGGCCGTGACATGATGGCGTGTGCCCAGACGGGATCCGGCAAGACGGGTGGTTTCCTGTTCCCGACACTTGCCGCGATGCTGCGTGAGGGTGCCCGTCCGGCGCCGGAGACGGGCAGCGGCCGTTCTCGCAAGAGCTACCCGACCGCGCTCGTGCTTGCGCCGACGCGCGAGCTGGTGTCGCAGATCTACGATGAGGCCAAGAAGTTCTGCTACTGCACGGGCATTGCCCCGGTCGTGATCTACGGTGGCGCCGAGGTCGGTCGCCAGCTGCGCGAGCTTGAGCGCGGCTGCGACCTGCTTGTCGCGACGCCTGGCCGTCTTATCGACCTGATTGAGCGTGGCCGTGTGTCGCTCGCGGGCATTCGCTTCCTGATTCTCGACGAGGCCGACCGCATGCTTGACATGGGTTTCGAGCCCCAGATTCGCCGCATCGTGGAGCAGGAGGACATGACTCAGGATCGCCAGACGTTCATGTTCAGTGCCACGTTCCCGCGCGAGATTCAGCGTCTGGCGGCGGACTTCCTGCAGGACTACATTTTCCTGACGGTCGGCCGTGTCGGCTCGGCGTCCAAGGATGTGAAGCAGACGATTGAGTACGTTGACCAGCGCGACAAGGAGGACTACTTGATCCGATTCCTGAACCAGGTGCAGGACGGCCTGATCCTGGTGTTCGTCGAGACCAAGCGCGGTGCCGACTTCCTCGAGGACCTGTTGTGCCGCGAGGGTTTCCCGGCCACGTCGATCCACGGCGACCGCTCCCAGCGCGAGCGTGAGGACGCGCTGAAGAGCTTCAAGTCGGGCCGCACGCCTGTGCTCGTCGCGACGGACGTCGCCGCCCGTGGTCTCGACATCAACGGCGTGACGCAAGTGATCAACTTCGATCTGCCGAACAACATCGACGACTACGTGCATCGCATCGGTCGTACCGGTCGTGTCGGCAACGTGGGCTTCGCGCTGTCGATGTTCAACGACAGGAACCGCAACATCGCCCGCGAGATGTACGAGATGCTGGTGGAGGGAGGCCAGGAGGTGCCTGCCTTCCTGGACCAGATGGCCAACAGCGGCTACCGGGGTGGCGGCGGCGGCGGCGGCAGTCGTCGCGGCGGCCGTGGTGGTGGCTCCCGCTTTGGCGCTCGTGACTTCCGTCGTGAGGATCGCGGCGGTAGCGAGCGCGGTGGCGGCGGCGGTGGCTACGGTGGCGGTGGCTACGGTGGCGGTGGCTACGGCGGCGGTGGCTACGGCGGTGGCTACGGCGGCGGCGGCGGTGGCGGCTACTCCCGCGGTGGAGGCAGCCGTGGCGGCGATGACAACAGCGCGTGGTAAGCGTCGGCGCGACCTGCGCCGAGCTGTTTTCCGCCATTATAGACTTTGTTGACGCTGGATTAGCGAGCGAACGAGCGGTGATGTGGTGAGTTGTGCGTGGCTGCGTGCGGCGTCGCCCGAAGTCTGCGAGCGGAAGTGAGCGCCCGAGTTTCTCTTTTTCGTATCCCGAGCCGGAAGAAAGAGCTTCCTACGACGTACAAGCAAGGCCACCGCCGTATCCTCCTCGGCTTCGTCGCCCGCGCGCTGCGGGCCTCGGGGCGCCACCCGGATACCCCGGATGACCATTTTGCGATCTGTATCATTAGGCAGCTAGTTCTTTTGAAATACAGCAGCACTCCGTTGCTTTCCACTCGTGCAGTTGCGCTGCGCGCTCCATGCCGTCGCGCGCGCTGTCGAGCACGCCGTCGAGCCGTGCCGAAGTGACCCGCTTGCTGGCGCAGACTCTTGGGAGAGCGACTCGGCGCGACCGCGCGCACCGCGGATGGAGTATGGGGCAGACGTCCCTTGCTACGATCCAGACGCGAGCAGCCCTCGGGCGAGAATAGACGTCCGCCAGCTGCGTGTATCCTTCCACGCGCCTACAGCTCTCCGGCTGCGCAGGCCGCCAGGGCTCCAGCACATCCTTCCGCACCAGGCTGGGCGGCGCTAGAGGCGACAGCAGCGGCGCGAGACTGCCTTTCCGGTGCCATCGCCGCCGTGTCCGCGCTTCACCCGCGAGATCTTCGTCCGCGAGCGGTGCCGGAGTGATCAGCGGCCCCGCGCGGATCCGCGTGAAGCGGTGCCAGCCAGCAGTTGCAGCAGGCGGCGTGGCTGTCCAAAAGTACTGAAGCGGGCTCGCCCAGGAGACGCGGTGGGAGCTGGGAAGCACCGCTATACTGGATAACCTCGACCACGCGATAGTATGGAGAAAGCAGCTCTTACACTCCACAAGCTACTGCGGAAGCAGCACCTAGTGCCCTCGCAGAAATGGTTGGATTGATGCAGCTGAAGCTCGAGGCGACGGAGCACAGCGCGCGGTGCAACGCGTCTGCTTCCCGGGCAACGCTTCCGCGCGAGCACCCAAGTGCGTGCCTGGCAATTCGAAGGTCTAGCCGCGCGGTGCAGCTGCCTGCCGACGGCCCGCGTCCACCCGTCCGCGTCCGCGTCCGCGCCGCCGCCGCCGCCGCTTCCAAGGCGCGCGCGAGATCTTTCGCGGAGATCCTGCCCGACCGCCCCGCGACCCGGCGGCGCATCCATCGTCATGCTTGCTTCCCCGCTGCTGTCGTCGTTGCTGGCGAGCAGAGCGATTGCAAGTCCGAGAGGGGAGAGAGATGCCCAAACATACTGCATTCAGTATGCCATGCCCAACCTGAATGATGAATGTCGCAGCTGGTTCGGAGCCGACGGAGATGGGCTGGCAGATGCTCGATACAAATCTCCAGTCAAAGACATACAGTACGCCAACGTGCACTTTCGCGGCAAAAGGACCCGCAGCTCTTGCCGTTTGTATGCCTGCTCGGCCTATTCAGACGCTCGACGGTCCGTCTGTCTGCTGCTGCCCTGTCTGCCGGCCGGTCGCCGCGGCTCCTGTTGAGTCGCGACTCGCAACTCGCAGGCGAGCGAGTGAGAGACTGCCCGCCCATATTCCCATCGGCGCCGATCGTCGCGTTGACGCGGGCTTCCCTTTATCCGGCCGAGAAGGCAGGGAAGGAGGGAAGGAGGGAAGGAAGGGAGGCGCGCGCGCGGGCCGCGGGCAGGCCAGGAGGATAAGCCGCGCGGCAGGACAGGCAGCGCGGCGAGGCGGAGAGAGGAAGCGGCCGCCATGTGGCTCTTCGCGGCCGTGAGCGTCGCGATCGCGACGCCGTGCTTCCGCGCGTGGCTCGAGGCGCTCTTCGCGGAGCTCACCGTCGTCTTCTTCAACTACCTGGCGCTGTGGATCGTGGCGCTCTCGGCCGTGCTCGCGGTTGCGGTCGCTTTCGACTGCAAGAAGTGGGTGGACCGGCGGCGCGGCAAGGCACCCGCGGGCAACCCCGCTCCTCTTGCGCGGTGGCAGAGGCCGTGCCGCAGATGCGACCGCATTCAGAAGCAGCAGCAGCAGCAGCAACAGGCAGGGAAAGTCGGGGTGGCGGCGCCGCCCAAGGGAAATGTCGGGCTGCCGCAGGTGCGGTGGTGCCGCGGATGCGCGCGACCGTCTGTGCTGCTGAAGGTCAAGACGACCACGAGCGAGATCGCTGGTAGCGGCTTTTACGCGCCGCAGGCATGGTCCATGGTGCTGCTTGCGCTCACCATGCTACCGATCATCAACAGTGTCATGGTGGGCAGTGGCGTCCTCCGCACAGGCGCGGGGAACGACCGAGAACTCTCTGCGGCGTCAGGATCTACACTCACGACCATCGAGCAGCAGCTTACCACGTGCAAGTACTCGGACTCGGATCAGTGCCTGAACAACGTGACGTCCATCACATCCCTCGGGAGCTATAAGCAGGCGGAGGGGTACTGCGTCGCCTTTGACGCGGCGTACATTACCCTGTCCGTCGCTGGAGCGGGACTTCCGAGCCAGTACTACCCTATCGCCGTGGACGACGCCTTCGCGGAAGGCTACGCCAACAACTTTTCTCAGTGGTCGACGGCAAACCAAGAGAAGCTCAAGGTCGACTGCCCGATGCTCTACGATGAGACTATTGTGGAGGGAGGGAGCGAGCTCCTGTGCTGCACCGAGACCCAGTATGAGGCCTTGTCGACGCAGATCCGCGAGCTACCAGCGCTTTGCCCGACGTGTCAGCAGAACCTGCGCAACACGTGGTGCCAGTTCACGTGCAACCCGAGCAACAGCATGTTTATCGACGTGCACCAGGTTCGGCTGGTCGAGGGGGACGAAAGCCACTCGAACGAGGTGTTTCCTGCGATCGAAGGGGCGACCTATTATGTCGGAAGCGACTTTGTACGAGATATCTATGACTACTGCCAAGCGGACACAGCATTCGTGTCGTTGCTGTGCAGTCCGACGGCAAACAACTGCTCCGACGGGAAGACATTGTTGAGCGAGATGGGGACCTACCGATTTGGATCGATCGGCTCGCCGTCCCAGATCAACTTCACGACAATCGAGGACATGGCGACTAGTGAACAGCGAGACAAGATCTGTTCGTGCAACGCAAGTGACAGCGCAAGCGGATCCAGCACGGGTGAGGGTAGTAACGGAGAAGACGCAGCGTGCTTTGCACCGATGAACACTCGCCTTTCATCATGTGCTGATACTTGCGGAGATCTGTGCGCGGTGAGTAGCGACGACAACCGGACGCACCTCCCGGCATGCTACGACCCGGAGTACTTCACCACCGCCAGCAGTGCGAGCTGGTCGGGCTCGGCTGCATTCGTCGCATCGACAGATTCGGGTTCTTCAGCGAGTGAGTGGGACGCCTTGCTAGAGTATCTCGCGAAGAACATTCAGGATGCAGACTTCACAGCTCTCAACTATCTGCTGGTCGCGATCGGCTTCGCTCTTGCGTGCATTCTCGCTGCCGGGGTGTTCTACTCGACCCGATACCACAAGAAGAAAACACCGCGGGCGTCGATCGTGGATGGACCAAGCTCTCTTGTTGGCGCTGGCGGCGCTGGCGGCGCTGGCACACCAAGCATCGAGGACACAGAGTTTTTCTGCGCCGTCGATCGGTCACTCGCGCTTCTCTTGAAGCGATGGGGCGACTTCGTTTCGGCAGGGAGACATCCCATCATTGTTGCCGGCGTGGTCGTGGCTGGGCTTGTCGCCTTGTCTTGCGGCTTGTACTTCTTCAACATCGAAAGCGAATCGGTGAAGATGTGGACGACCGCCTCCAGCGACGTGTACCAGAACAGCGTGCGTTTCTCGGATTTGTTTGGACGCGTGCCAAGATCAGAGCAGATTATCCTCGCGCCGAAGGACGGTGGCGCAATCGGACGGACGAAGTATCTGAAAGAGGCCATTCGTCTGCAAGAAGTCATCGCACACGAGGTTATGTCGGCTCAGAGCGACGCTGTTGAAAGCGTTGGACTGAGCGACATCTGCCTCACGGAAGGCCCGAGTTCGCTCTGCCGCGTGTCGTCCATCACTCAAGTGTTCCAGAACCGCATGGATCATTTCACCGTCTACGCCGATGCAGGTCTCGACGTTCAGCACTTGGAGTTCTGCATCAACTCTCCCGGTGGCTATGACACGCCTGTGTGTGAGAAGTTGGGAGACAAGGTGCCAAGCTCCATGACAAACTGTCCATGCCTGGCATCCTTCGGAGAGCCTGTGAGTTCTCCCGAGAGGTATCTGGGTGGCATTCCGCTGACTGCTGCTTGGCGCTCGTCGGATTTGCTCTTGTCAACGGCGATGGTTTCGACTGCGTTGGTTCAGGACCACGAAGATGACAGCATTGCTGTGCAACAGATCTACAAGTGGGAGCAAGCGTTTGTCGCTCAGATGAAGACTGAGGCAGACGAGAATGCGCTCTTCAACGTGTACTTTTCGTCTCAGTCGTCGGTGGAGGATGAAGTGAGCTCCGAGTCAAGCGCCGTGAATGTTGCGAAGCCAGTACTGGCGGCGTATCTCCTGACGGCGGTGTACGTCGCAGCAAGACTCCGGTCGTTCCAGTCTAGCCCACGCCGCTTTGTGACTTCTCGCGTTGGCATCAGTGTGTTCGCCGTTGCGTGTTCAGCCGCCTCGGTGACCGCTACGATGGGAATCTTCGCGTGGCTAGGCACGAGCTTCGACTTCATCACGTTGATTGGTTTGCCGTTGCTAGTCCTTGGCATTACGGTCAGTCACGTCTTCTCCATCCTTGGCACAGTGGAACGGAAGCAAACCCAGCTGCAGGACGAGCAGGGGTCGCTGTTCGTCAACCTGGAAGATAACGGACACGGCATCGAGGAGATCACGTGTGTGCTCGTCAGTGAAGCCCTCGGCGAGTGCGGGGCGAGTATCGTCACGAAGGCGCTTGTCCAAAGCTTGATCCTGCTGCTCTGCTGCATCTTTGACGTTCCGTCCGTGCGGCTACTGGCAGTGTCGACTGGCGCCGCAGTGCTCATTTCGCTGTTTGTGTTCCTGACCGCCTTCGTCGCCGCGGTGACTCTTGATAAGCACCGGGAGTTGAGCGGGCGGTTCGACTTCCTGTGTTGCCTGCGCAGTTCTTCCAGCAAGGACTTGCGCGTTTCTGACGACGAGATTATGAGCACGACGGATGGGACGAACTCCACGGGCGGGTGCGTTGGCTCGAGCAACCAAGAGCCGATCGGCACCCGCATCCTGGAATGGTACATCGACGTGCTGCTTCGCAAAGCCTCCAAAGTGGTCGTGCTGGTGATCTTCACGGGCTCGACACTGCTCTCCATTGTCTCGATTGAGAACCTAGAGTGGGGAATGCCGACGTCCGACATGTTGCCCAAGAATTCGTACTTGTCGGAGTACCTGAGCGCCAAGGCGACGTACCAAGAGTGGACTGCGGACCCTGCTGTCTACTTTGTCGTGGAAGGGGGATACAGCCAAAATGCGGCGACCTTCGATGTTGTTGGCGATCAAGATGTGCAGGCCAAGTTCTGCACCTCCAAGGATTTCTGCGACGAGTACTCTGTCCCCAACATTCTGGAAGCTGTTGTCGCGGACGCCAGCGGGGAGAACACGACGTATTTCAAGCAGGGTGTGACCATGAACTCATGGCTGGACGAGTTCTGGGCGTTCGTCAGTGTCGAGAACGACTGCTGCCGAGTGGACGTGGATAACAACTACGCCTACATCCCAGCGGTCAACGACAACAGCGCATCGGCGGCCGTGGATCGATCCTCGGAGATGTACTGCCTTCAGGACGCGGCGGATGCTGTCATGGCGTCTCCAGCGTCGTCCATCCCTTCCGAGTCGTTCATGTCGCTCTTCGCCATGTACGCTGGTACACCTGCGAGCGCGGTGTGTGCGTATGGCGCGTCCTCTCGCCACTATGGCGAGTTCAGCATCGACAAGGCACCTGCTCAGTATCAGCTCAACCAGTCCGCGCCGATTTACCTGAACGGCACAGGCTATGGAGACTCCGTGACGGCGTTCGCGTACAAGTTGGAGGCGGCGGCTCCGCGAAACTCGAGCAGCTCGATGGACAAGAAGCTCATCTCTGGCTACGCGCAGGCTCGCGCGCTCGCTGAGTGGATCAGCGACACGACGGGCATCGACATTTGGGTCTACTCGAGCTCATACGGGTACCTGGACCAGTTCCGCACGGTCGGTCGCGATGCGTACATGCTCATGGGGTTCGCACTCGCGGTGCTGTTCGCCGCGTACTACGTGGCGCTTGGCAATTTCTGGCTGGCGCTTGCCATCACGTGCACCAGCGGCAACTCGGCCGTCGGTGTCATGGGAATGATGGAGCCATTCGGGATTTCACTGAGCGCGTTCACTGCTGTGCACGCGATCATCTCGCTGGTGATCGTCATCGAGCTGTCAAGTCAAGTCGTCCGCGCGTTTGGGGCTGCTCGCCGCGACCCCAGCCAGTCCGCGACAGCTCTGACCGGCAACGCAAGCGCGGGATCTGCGCTGCGCCAAGAGCTGGCGAACGTGCTGTTCGACGCGGTGATGCCCAAGATTGCGGCGTTCGCGCCGTTCGCGCTCGCGAGCGCCGGCTGCTTCCAGACGACCGGGAGTAGCTGGCGCATGCTCATGTGCGCCGTCGGCGTCGGCTTCATCAACAGCGTCGTGCTGCTCCCCGTGGTGCTGAGCGTCGTGGTGGATGCGGCGCAGGGTCGCGTGCGCGACGTGAAGCGAACCAACGAGTACGGCAACCAGTACGACCGCGAGAGCCCGACGGCATCCTACTACCAGCCGAACCTGAACGGCTCGACTTTCGCGCTCAACCGCGGCAGCGAGTACAGCTATGGCTATGGCTACTGACGCGTTGTTTCTCTCGCACGATGGTGACCACGAAGGATGGAGGACGACGCCAGCAAGCTGAGCTTCCGCTTCAGCTCTCGAGCTGGTGAGCCCCATCACGGTCAGCTGGACAGCCTGCATCGTCGAGCTCTGTTCTGTACTTTGATTTTCTTTACACACGCATTGGGTTTGCTTTGGGACGCCGCTGTTGCTCGGGACGCCAGTCCTATTGTGCGGCTGCAGGCGCTCTCTCCGTGCCCGCCTCTCGCGCGGGAGCGAATACCGACTAACTCGACGTGACAGCTCTGGAGAGCCACTCTAGCCCCTCGGTCACTCCATCGCCCGTGGTCGCGACGCACCCTTGCACGTAAATGAGGTTCGAGGTCACGCTGTCGACGTCCATGCGCCTGCGCACCTCGACGGCGCTGAGTGCGCCAGGGAGGTCCTGCTTATTGGCAAACACGAGCAGCTTGGCATTGCGCAGGTCCCCAAGGCGGTAGATCTCGGTGAGCGACTCTCGCGCTAGATCGAGTCGCTCGACGTCGGTCGAGTCTGCGACGAAGATGACGGCGTCCGTGTTCTGGGTGTAGTGCCGCCACAGCCCCCGTAGTTTGTTCTGACCGCCGATGTCCCACATGGTGAACGTCACATTCCGGTATGAGATGGTCTCGACGTTGAAGCCGATAGTCGGGATCGTCGTCACGACCTCGCCCAGCTTGAGCTTGTAGAGCAGTGTCGTCTTGCCAGCAGCGTCCAGTCCGACAATGATAACGCGCCGCTGGTAACTCGTCCAGTAGCTCGTCAAGGACTCGTAGAGCGCCGAGGCGGAGAAGTAGTTGCCCATGGGAGCGGCAGAGACGGAAGCGGTTGGGCGTCGGGGGCGAATCGGGGAATGAAAGCCCGAGGCTGCGGCGCGGTCGCGCGAGCGCCGCGCACAGGCCGAGAGCGCGCTTCCGCTCGATCCAAATGGGTTCAAGCGCGACTCTGCCATAACCGATCACTACTGCTGGCTTGAGGTGGAGCGATATGACTGGCAGAAAATCAAATGGAGAGAGTGGATTGGCCAAAATACGTAGCTGAGTTCAGACACACTCTCGCAGTCCAGCAGCAGCACACTCATTAGCATGAGGGACGGAGCCTCATTGCCATGCGCGTTTGCCTCCGCGACGAGGGGAGTGCGATCGAGATCTCCAGATTTCGCCGGAAGCTCCGGGTGTATGGCTGGATGCTGCTCCGACCCTCTCGCTGCCCGTTCCTCGCTCCGTTGCGGACTACTTCCCCGCCATCGCGCCGTGCGAGAGCCACTCGAGGCCCTCATCCAGTCCTTTGCCACTGATCGCGCTGTACTCCAGCACGCAGACGGGGTTCGAGGTCACCCCCTCCACGTCCATGCGCACCCGCACCTCCTCGGCACTCAGTGCGCCGGGCACGTCCTGCTTGCTCGCGAGCACGAGCAGCTTCGCGTCCTGCAGCTTCTCGTATGTGTAGAGTTGGTCGAGAGCCGCTCGCGCCTCGTCAAATCGCTTCGCGTCAGTCGAGTCCACGACGAAGATGAGCGCGTCTGTGTGCTCAACGTGGTAGCGCCAGAGCTGGCGCACCGCGGCCTGGCCGCCAACATCCCGAATAGTAAACGTAGTGCCCTTGTACGCGACGCTCTCCTCGTTGAACTCGGCCGTCGGGGACGCCAGCATGACCTTCCCGTGCTTGATCCGGTACAGCAGCGTCGTCTTGCCGGCCGAGTCTAGTCCGGCGATCAGGACGCGCCGCTGGCGGCCATACCAATAGCTTGTGAACGTGTTCGAGAGCGTCGAGAAGGAGACGGCGATGCGGTTGCCCATGCTGCTTGGAAGAAGTTTTGCTGGGAAGGCAGCGTCAGACCAGATGACGGGGTATTCGATGATAGGCAAAAGAGGATCGTTTTTATCCAAACTGGAGGAGGATATTACCAGACAGCAGGTTGCCCGAGACAAAGCCAGCGTCCAAGGCAGGCATGGGCAGGTTCTCTGCAGAGACTGACCGCGCTGTCCGCACCTTCAACGCGTTCTACCGTTCCACTGTGCTGTTCGCGCTGCCGTCGCCACTCGACCATTCAACAATACGCTCGTCGACCGAGCGTTGAGGTGCGAAAGTGGCATCGACGCATCAACGCATCCACGCCCTGTTCGTATCCATGCGGCCTCTCTATTCGTCCGAGCCGTTGCTGGGTAACGCGCTGCAAATCACGCGGTCATCGCTGTCTGTTGGAGAGTCTCAACTAGCCAGCGACCGCTCTCGTGATCAGCAGACCCCGATCCGCGCCGGGCCAGTCGATCCCACAGCGCAAAGGCGACCGCAGCGCATCACCAAGTTCCCTGATGCAATGCAAGCTGCAGCAGCGCGCTCAGGCCGGTGTGCCCGCGCCGTGGACTCGCTTCGCCAACTTCCCATTCAACATTTGCGGCAGTTGCGATGCGAATCTTGCCGGCTCCGTGACCCCCCGGACGCTGTGACGCATTCTCCTGCTGCCTCTCGACGGATCCCGTGCCGCTGCCATCGGGACTCTACTCCACTCCACTCCACTCCACTCCACTCCACTCCACTCCACTCCACTCCACTCCACTCATTTTTCTTTTCGCCTCACGAGCCGGACACTGCCCACCAATTCCCGACAACCTGCCCGTTCCTCGACTTCTCCGTCATGCTGCGGATCTCAAGCGTCCTCACTAAGCTCGCGGCGATCGCTGGCGCCGCACTGTACCTGCTGCTGCTGCTCAGCGTGAGTTCGACTGCTGCGAGCCAAGTGCCGGCCTTTGAGCTTCCTTCGTTCGACTACGCGCAGCTCTCGAGCGAGGACACTCCGTCGCAGCTGCTCGAGGCGCTCAAGACGGACGGCATTGTCAGCATCCGCAACATCCCGTCTTACGCCTCGACGCGGGCGGCGTACCTCGACCAAGGCGCGCGCTGTGCTGTCAAGGTCGCTACCAACGCGTCTACCGGCGTCGAAGCGCCGGAGTTCGTCATCAGCAAGACGCTACAAGATGGCACGAATCGCTACACGATCAGCATGCCGTCGGGCCGCGACCAGGATGCGAGCCAAGTCGCTGGCACCACCGAGACCGCGTGTCCCGGGTACGCCACGGCGTACCAGGAGTTTTCGTCGCTGCTCGAGTGGGTTGTCATCGGAGTCTCGGCAGCACTAGACGCCACGTCCTTCACCACGCGCGACGGCGATGCGCAGGTCGTGACGAGCCGGAAGCTCGTGACAGACGCCGTCCGACTCGACCACTTCCATGCTTACTACTCCGGCGAACCCGGCCAGCGCCGGCTCACTGCCACCGACAGCACGAGCAGCGGTGCCAGCGTAGTGGACGACCTCTCTCTCGAGCTGCACGAGGACGACGGAATGTTCATCGCCTTCCCAACGCCTGCCTTCTATTCGGTCGACACCGCGACGGGCTCGCTCGAGCTAGTCACGGTCACGGGGAGCAGCGACGACAAGTACGACGGCGCAGCGTCCACAGGCCTCGTCATCCAGACCCATGATGGCACGCGCGTGCGACCGGTTCTGGCGGCGGATGCCGTCACGCTCATGGTCGGCACGGGCTACAGTCAGTGGGTGGACGCGTCCGAGTCGCTGCCAGCGGTGATGCATGGCATGCGCATGCCGGACGTGACGAGTGCCGACAGCTCGCGCCGCCTGCTGCGCTCGTGGTTTGGCAAGATGACGCTGCTTCCCGACCACCAGCGTATGCTGGGAACCGATGTGACCTTTGCGGAGCATGCCAACGCGACGACGCGCTTTGTGAACGACCGCATGCTCGAGGCAGACCACCTCGTCGGGTGTGCGCCAGGACGCAAGCTAGTCGCGTCGGCTGACGCCGAGTGCTCGTACCAGTCTTGCACGGTCGCGTCGGGGGCCACGGAGCCGGCCGATGGCTGCGACGTCGTGTGTAACCGCAGCCATTCGGGAGACGCCGAGGCATGCGCCGCGAGCTGTAGCTGCACCACGAGCTCCCACTCGGCCACCACCTGCTGGATGTTGTGCGTGCTCGACCTCGACACGTGCGACCTGCAGTACCAGAGCTGCTCGGGCCAGGCGAAGGTCTGCTCCTCCACTCCGACGCCGACCACCACAGCTCCTTCGACTACGACGACGGCCCCATCGACTACGACTCCATCGACCACGACGACTACGACTCCATCGACCACGACGACTACGACCCCGTCGACCACGACGACTAC
>JAADYC010000753.1:0-14003 GCA_023338135.1 Phytopythium kandeliae
ACCGCGCGACCTCAAGACCTGCGCGCGGCCTCGACTCGCCCGTACATTACGGCCGAAGGCGCGCGACCGACGCCACTCACTAGTCCGTCCGTCCGTCTGTCCGACCGATCGACCGCGGCGCGACGCGACGCGACGCGACGCGACGCACTCATACATACACCCGATTGTCCTGTCTTCTTCTTCTATACGTGGCGCTGGCGGCGACGCTCACGGCAGGATGCCATTCGTCATGCGCTGGAAGTTGTCGTACTGGCGCGTGCTGTAGTTGCTGTTGCTCTTGCGCACGAGTGAGAGCACGTGCGTGACCGTGTCCTCCTTGCTCAGCGCCAGCTTGAAGCGCGCGCGCAGGCGCTGCAGGATGTAGGTCGTGTCCTTGCCGAGGAAGCACGGGTACGGCGACTGGCGCGCCATCACGTCCACAAGGTCGCAGATCTCATCGCAGTGCTGCTGGCACGCGAGGAAGCCGCGCGTGCAGAGCTTGACGAACTCCTGGAAGCCGTCCGAGTCGGGTCCGCCCATCGTGTCGACCATCTCGGCCGTGAGCTTGAACGGCGCCGTCTCAATGCTGAAGCTGCCGCCTGGCGCGATGCCTAGCACGAAGCCGTAGTCGATCTGGATCAGATGGCCCTCATTGTCCAGCATGATGTTGCCGTTGTGCCGGTCCTTGATCTGCAGCAAGTAGCACACGAGCGAGTAGCCAGCCATCGACTGAATAAACTTGTGCCGCGCCTCGACGAACCGCGGCGAGCCGGGCGGGCCGTACGACTTCTCGAAGTGGTGCAGCAGCGAGACGTAGCCTTCGCGCTTCTTGAGCCCGTCGAGCGAGATGGCGTTGATGAGTGTCTCGATGAGCCCCGTGGACGAGCTCGTCGCGATGATGCGGTAGCATTTGAGCCAGATGGGAAGATTCGCAGCCTTGAAGATCTCAATGAACTTCTGGATCAGCTGCAGCGTGAACACCTCCTGCCGCAGGTCGTCGTTGCTCTTGCCAATCATCGACACGATGTCCCAACCCGGCAGGTGTCCGAACGGCGACGACTCGCACAGGCGCTGTCGCTTCGAGCTCCACGACTCGCCGAACGCTGCCTCCAGATCCTTCCGCCGGTCCTTCTCGCGCTCGATCGCCTCGTCCGTCAGCGCGGTCGACGACAGATCGCCCATCGGCAGCGGCGCGCCATCCTCGCCGACCGAAGACGCCGACGTTGTCGTTGTCGCCATGTCGTGATCCTCGTCCACGAGCAGCGTGGATGGCGGGGGAAGCGCCGAAGGCGTCGACATGTTGCTCGGCATGTCGATGGGTGTCTCCGGAACCACGAAGTGCGTGTTCTCCAGCTTGGTACGCACGTCCGATATCGCGGGTGGCGCGGCCACCGGCGTGTCATCCTTCAGCTCCGACTCCGACTCCGACTCGACACCCGAGAAGCCCTCGGACGCTTGGTGACTGATGAGTCGCCCTACCTCCTCGTCCTCCATGTAGTCGACGCCGGTCGACACGATCCCTCCACTGCTGAGCGCGCCACGCCGACGCGGCGACTGCGGCGACAGCAGCGACTGCTGGCCCTCACCGCCGAACATCTCGCCGCGGATGACTTCGAAGATGAGCATGATCGGCACGCGCGCCTTGGTCGAGAACGCCGTGCCCTCCTTCGCCGGTATCCGCACGATGCGCTCGAACGGGTCCGTCGCCTTGACGAGCGGCACGTACGCCATGGGCGGCAAGTGGATCTTCTCCAGGTACCCCGGCAGCTTCTTCTTGCGCTCCGGCACGGCTGCCACGAAGCGCAGCGCCTCGGCGATGTCCGTGATCTGCTCGACGAAGTCGCACTCGTCCGCGAAGTGCTTGGCCAGCACCGCCTTCTCCGAGAGGCTCATACGCCGGATTGACCCACTGAAGATCGCCGTCGGCTGGCTGTCTAGCATATCCTCCTCGATCAATCCCGGGTCGTTGTCGTCGAACGACCCGTCGATGCCGCGCCCGAGCAGTAGCGCGCCGACATCCTCCTTCGGCGTCAACAGGTGCTGCTGGAATCGCGAAAAGTCCCGGAAGCGGCTGTCGACCGGGTCGTTCCCTCCACCTCCTCCTCCTAGTGTGGCGTCGAGACTGCTCGACCCCGGCAACGACGGTGCCCTCACGTCCCTCGCCAGGATCGAAGGTGACTCCGGCGAGTAATGGTCGACGTCGGCCGTCACACCCGCGCTCTCGTACGCCTGTCGGCGGTGGAACGCGATCTCCTCCGTCAGCTTGACGATGAGCTGGAGCTGGTCATCAGTCGGGATCGGCAGGCGCCGCTTGTGCGACCGCACGGGGTCGCGGCTGAGGATGGTCGCGCGGTCGAGCCCGGCCACCTCGCGCTCGATCTCGACCATGAGCCGCACGACGCGCGCGTACTTGTCCTGCATGTCCTTGGGTGCGTTCACGTCGAACGCGTCCTCGAGCGCGCCTTGCAGCTGCCAGCGCAGCAGCAGCGCCAGGTGGATCGAGCGCGAGCAGATGGACAAGATGAGCTCGTCGAGCCAAAAGATCTTCTCGAAGTCGAACATGGGCACCGTCAGGTACGCGTGCACGATCTGCGGCCAGTAGAACTCGACCTGGTTGATGCGCGTGTACGAAAAGTGCAGCAGTTTCTCGACAATCGGCTTGAAGAGCAGCGGGTCGCTATCCAGGTGGCGGTGCAGCAGGATGACCGCGCGGTAGACGCCGAAGGTGCGCGAGCGGAACTCGCGGTGCAGTGCGAGGATCTTGAGGTCCAGCGGGATCTCCGGGTGCTCCATGTTGTGGTCGTAGAAGCGCCGGTCCTTGAGCAGGATCTCCTCGCACTCCTCGGCCGTGATGACCTCGGCCTTGAGCAGGTCGATGGCGATCTTGGCCGACTCGGTCTGCAGCGGCCGCTTGGGCATGATGAGCTCGATGGGCGTCTCCGGGTCCAGCGGCTTGGGGTAGATGCAGATACCGGCCTTGAGCCGCTCGACCATGGCCTTGAGGTAGTTGATGAACGTCTGCGCCTCGGCGCAGTTGTCGCACACGCGCTTCGAGTAGTAGTACGAGCGCTGCGGCAGCGGCACCTTCTGGCTCGTGAAGCGCTCGCAGTAGTGCGCGTCGCAGCTGTAGCAGCGATAGAGCGGCGGCGTGAGCGGCGCGGCGGCCGGCGCCACCTGCTCGAGCACAAGGCAGTAGGGACAGCGGCACTTGGCGTCGCCGCTGGCGGGCGACACAGCCGCGCTGACCGGCGAGAGCGCGTCCACCATGGCGTGCGCGAACGACACGGGCAGGCCGCGCGGCATGGTCGTCTCGACCGTCATCTGGATGGCGCGGATCCACTTCTCCTTCTCCATGGCCGTGTCCGCGTACGCGTAGAAGACCTTGCTCTGCGCCGTCGCGAACAGGAAGCCGTTCGCGTAAATGTGCATGTTGCCCTTGCCGTCCCACTCCTGCACGCCGAGCACGTCGACCTCGCCCTTGAGCCGCAGCATGTGGTACGCGTCCTCCTGCGTGCTGTAGTAGTAGAAGCACGTGCCGACGAGGAAGCAGTAGCGCCGCAGCATCGGCGGCGGCGACGACGGACTCGTCCGGAACGTCAGGTAGCCCTCGCACGACGCGCGCGGAGCCTTCATCTTGCTCCACGAGTAGCGCGGGAAGCTCGAGGACTGGATGCGTCGGTGGTTGTAGATCCCCGTGGTCGCCCTTTCCGGCGAGCCGCCTCTCTTCTGGCCCGCGCGCGCACGCGAGCGGAGGAGGCAAGGACGAGGGTCTCGGCGGGTGGCGGGAGGGAGGGGAGCGGCGCCGAGGGGGAGGCGCGCGCGCGCGCGAGAAGGAGCGCGGGCCGGGCAGGCAGGCGGCGGGCGGGCGGGAGGTCGCTCGCTCGCTCGCGCGTGCTTTTCGCTGCCGTACAAGGAAACACTCCTCGCAACGCAAAGCACACGCGGAAGCGGAAGGGAGGTCAGGTCGCCGAAAGCAAGATATCTCGGAGAATGTATTGAGCCCAAACTCCGATGTTGGGAGCGCCCAAATGAAGAGCAGAACCTTCATTCCGACATAGCTCGAGGCACGCATTCCCGTTCCCTTGTGTATGGTATGGTTTGTTGTTTGCTACAAATGCAGGTTTGTTCGCTTTGTTTTGGGGACCGGTGCGTTGGTGGCCACCACGGCGACAACGACTGCAGCCTTTCAAATTCGGCCCGGCAAGACGCACCGCTGGCAGGCAACGACCGAGGCATGGGACGCAGCAAGAAGCTGTCCAAGCCGCTGAAGGCGTCGACGGCGGCCGCGGCCAACGGCAGCGCCGGTGGCAACTCCACGCCGGCTGCCAAGCGCAAGAAGGGCACGACTACGACGGCCGCTCCATTGGCCAAGCAAGCAGCACGCAGACAAACAGCAAAGCAGGCGGCGAAGCTGCCGAGCAAGAAGAAGGCAGCAGCAAAGCAGGTGAAGGGAGGCGAGGGTAAGGAAAAGCAAGAGGAAGAAGAAGAAGAAGAAGAGGAAGAGAGCGCGACGGAGAGCAGCGATGACGCGGACAGCGAGGGGAGCGACGACGACGACGACGACGACGACGACGACGAGTTCGAGGATCAAGGCTCATCGTCCGAGGACGATGCGGGCGACGAGGAGGACGAGGAGGACGAGGAGGAGCTGACCGAGGCCGAGAAGAAGACGCGCCGCTTCGCGGTGGACCGCGAGAAGGAGATCCAGCGCATGCGGCAGGACGGCTCGCTGGACGTGGCCACGCGCCTGCACATCGACGACCTGTCGTCCGATGACGAGGTGCGTGCAAGCGCGCGAGCGGTGTCCAACGCCTTGCGGGACCGCGGCTGCATCCATCGCGCGCGGCTCTGCCTGTCATGTCCGTCTTAGCTGACCGCGTAGCTCTTGGCACGCCGCGTCTTATCCGGAGCAGGAGAACGTCAACACAATTGGCAACGTGCCGCTGCGCTGGTACGAGGACTACGACCACATCGGCTACGACGTGGACGGGAAGAAGATCGCCAAGTCGAACGCGAGCGGCGACGGCATCGACCAGGCGATCGCGGCCAGGGACGACCCGGACTACGAGTGCGTTGCGATGCCTTGCGATGCGATGCGTGGCGCCGCGTCACATTACATCGCGTCTTTCGCTGCCTCTGTGCTTGGCAATGCGATGCGATGCGATGCGATGCGATGCGATGCGCGGCGCTGGCTGTGTGACCGCCTCGGAACTAACCAACCGCGTGCGTTGGCGCCTGCAGCCGCACTGTGTACGACGCATACAACGACCGCAAGATCGTGGTGTCGGAGCGCGATATGGAGATCATCCGGCGCATTCAGGCGGGCGCGTTCGCGCACCCCGAGTTCGATGCGTACCCGGACTACGTGGACGTGTACTCGTCCGACAAGATGATCCACTCGCTGGGGAACGACCAGGAGCCCAAGAGCCGCTTCCTGCCGTCCAAGTGGGAGCGCATGAAGGTCATGAAGATCGTCAAGGGCATCCAGGAGGGCCGCATCCAGCTGGACCGCGAGGAGGAGAAGAAGCCCGAGGTGTACCAGATGTGGTTCGAGGACGACCAGGCGCAGACGCGCAAGGGTCCGGCGCAGGTGCAGGCGCCGAAGATGCCGCTACCGGGCCACGTCGAGTCGTACAACCCGCCGGACGAGTACCTGTTCACCAAGGAGGAGCGCCGCGCGTGGGAGGAGATGGACCCGGAGGACCGCGAGACGAACTTCATCCCGCGCAAGTACAAGTCGCTGCGAGAGGTGGCCGGCTACGGCGCGTTCGTGCGCGAGCGCTTCGAGCGCTGCCTCGACCTGTACCTGGCGCCGCGCGTCAACAAGCGCAAGCTCAACATCGACCCCGAGTCGCTCGTGCCCGAGCTGCCAAAGCCGCGCGACCTGCGGCCGTTCCCCAACACGCTCGCGCTCGTGTTCGAGGGCCACACGGGCCGCGTGCGCTCGCTCGCCATGGACCCGTGCGGCCAGTTCCTCGCGTCCGGCGCGGACGACCTGACGGTGCGCATCTGGGAGCTCGAGACGGCGCGCTGCGTGCAGATCTACCACGTCGGCGCCGTCGTGCACAAGCTCGCGTGGAACCCGAACGCGGACCACCAGCTGCTCGCGGTCGCGGCGGCCAAGAAGGTGCTGGTGATCGCCACGGGCACGGGCAGCGCCGACCAGACGGAGCTCACGAACGCGCTGCTGGGAGAGGCCGAGGACGCGATCGCGGCGCGCGTCGAGGACTCGGACGAGCCCGTCGTGGTCGTCGAGGAGGAGGACGCGGCCGTGGACGCCGAGGCGCTCAAGAAGAAGCTGCCGGTCTCCTGGCGCTTCTACAGCGGCACCAAGATCAAGCCCAAGGGCTCGGCGGCTGCGCGGCCGTGGCTTGAGCGCCGCGTCGGCGCGGGCATCCGCGTCGTGCTGCACCACACGACGGACGTCAAGGACGTGACGTGGCACTACAAGGGCGACTACCTGGCGACGGTGGCGCCTGGCGCCGGCGCCTCGGCCGTGCTCATCCACCAGCTCTCGAAGCGCAAGACGCAGAACCCGTTCAGCAAGAGCGTCGGGCAGGTCCAGGCCGTGCTCTTCCACCCGTCCAAGCCCTTCTTCTTCCACGCGACGCAGCGCCACGTGCGCGTGTACAACCTGGTCAAGCAGGCCATGGTCAAGAAGCTCTCGTCCGGCGTCAAGTGGATCTCGAGCATGGCCGTGCACCCGAACGGCGACCACCTGCTCGTCGGCAGCTACGACCGGCGGCTTTGCTGGTTCGACCTCGACCTCTCCTCCACGCCCTACAAGACGCTCAAGTACCACGAGAAGGCCGTACGCGCCGTCGCCTTCCACGCAAAGTACCCGCTCATGGCGTCCGCCTCGGACGACGGCACCATCCACATCTTCCACGCCATGGTCTACTCGTACGTCCCCGCCGTCTCGCTCCTCTTCCTCCCCTCCGTCTCCTCCTCCACCCCCTCGCTTGGCTCACTTGCTCACGATCATTCCTCCATCGATCGCATCCGACAGGGACTTGATGAAGAACCCGCTGATTGTGCCACTCAAGATCCTGCGCGGCCACGAGGTCTCGGGCGGCCTCGGCGTCATGGCACTCGCCTTCCACCCCGTCCTGGTACGTCCACCACTTGCCGCCTTGACGCGCTCGCCGATGCAGTCTCTCTCTCTTTCTCTCTCTCTTTCTCTCTCTCTCATGCACCCTCACACTGCCGGCTGCTTGTCTCGATGATCCACAGCCGTGGGTGGCCACTGGCGGCGCCGACGGCTCCATCCGTCTGTTCCAGAACATCCACTAGAAGACCAAGAATTGCCTCGGTGCGCGTCGAGAGACGCCGACGTTGCGCCACCTGAGACTCGCGTGGACCTACCTGCGTCCATTGTCTGTCAACATCGGTCGCTCCTTCCTTTCTTCCTTCCTCCCTCCCTCCCTCCCTCCCTCCCTCCCTTCGTTCCTCCTCACCTCACCAGATCGATGGCTGGCTCGTTGCTCCACCTCGTCACCAGCTCGCACTACATGCCCTCTGACTTGAGCAGGTGGCTGATGGCCGAGACGAGCTCACTGCGCGCAATGTCCACGTCGGGATCTCGGATCTTGGCGCGCAGCAGGCGGTCGAGGTGCTGGCGGATGGCCTTGATGAGCACGCCAATGCGCGCGACGGCGTGGAACGAGATCCAGCCGTCGATGGTGAGCAGTCCGCGGTCGTGGAGCATGTCGAGGTGCCCGCCAAAGAGCAGCAGCGCGTACGGATTCACCATGGTCGACTCGCGCACGAACAGCTTGGACGTCTGCACCAGCTCCGTGTAGAGCAGCCACGGCGAGTCGTACTGCGTCTGCGTGAAGTTGCTCGACGACGGGTGCAGGAACACGCGCTCGTCACGAGGCCGCCCGGCGCCGGCGCCGCCGCTGCTTGCCGCCTGCGACTCGCGCGGCCGGATAAAGTAGCGGATCTTCTTGGCGTCGTGCTCTTCCGTGAATGCGCCGTGCGCCGACTGGAAGTACTTGTGCTCTGGGTAGACGACGCGCACCACGTTCGCATACAAGCCGGCGCAGAGTGCCGCCTTGACAATACGCGGCGCGTCCGCGTTCTCGTTCAGGTGCGCGGCGCGCGCCGAGTCGTAGAAGCCGATGGCGTCCAGCTGCTGCAGGTACTGCGCCTTGAGGTCCACGATTGTCTCGAGCGTGTCGAACGAGAGCCCGTAGTCGCGGCAGAAGGCGCGCTTGAGCTTCTGGCCGCGCGCGACCGCCGCGTACCGCTCGACGAGCTTGCACAGCAGCAGGTGGTCACTCTTCCACTCCGCCGCGCCGAGCTCCTTCTTGAACGCCTCCTGCCGTGCGCGCAGCTCCGGGTCCGCCATGCTCATCACGAACGGGTTCTTGCTCGAGATGCACGCGGCGATCGTCGCCACCGGCTCGACACAGCGCAGGATCGAGCCGTACACGAGGAACTTGCCGATGCGCGCGTCGAGCGGGAGCATGGCCAGGTGGCTGCCCAACGGCGTTAGCACGACCTCCTGCTCGCCTCCGCTGGCCATCCCCGCCCCGCTCGAGCCGTCCTCGCGGTCCTCGCGGTCGTCCGCGCGTCGGAACGCGGCGATGTCGACCAGCTCTTGTACTGCCGCGGCCACGGCCTCCTCCCTCGGCGGCTCGATCGCCTTGGCCAAGAAGCCGCGGATCGAGCCCAGCTCCAGCTTCTTGATCTGCAGACACAGCTGCTCGAGCGACACGCGGTGGATCTCAGCCGAGAGCTGCGCCGCCATGCGCGCGAACCGCTGGCGGGAGAAGAGCCGGAAGCACGCTCCGCGCTGCACGCGTCCGGCGCGGCCCTTGCGCTGGTCGCACGCCGCGCGCGCTGCCCAGCAATCGAGCAGCTGGGACCGCCGCTGCTGGCTGTCGTACACCATCTCCTTGACCTTGCCGCAGTCCACGACGGCTGTCACGTCGTTGATCGTGATGGACGTCTCGGCGATGTTGGTGCTCACGATCACCTTGGTCTTCCCGGCCGGCGCGGGCTTGAACACGAGCGCTTGATCCGCGCCAGACAGCGACCCGTGGAGCGCGAGCACCCAGACGCGCGCCGCGATGGCGCTCGAATGGCTCAGCATCTCCATCAGCCGCTTGATCTCGGCCGTTCCCGGCAGGAAGATCAAAATGGCCCCCTCGTGCCGAGGACTCGCCGACGTGAGCAAGTGCGTCACGAGGTGCACGCACAGCTCGTAGTCGATGCGCGAGTCGTCCATGCGCGCGACGAGCTCCGCCGTCGATTCCCTGTCGGCACTCGTGGCTGGCTTGTCCGATGACGCTCCATCTTCGCCGGGCTTGTGCTTGCTCTTCTTCAGCAAGTTCTTGGGGATCTCGTACCTCGTCATCTCCACAACGTCCTCTAGGAAGTGGCACTCGACCGGGAAGGTGAAGCCTGGGATGTCTAACACAGGGCACGGCGGCCGCGACGACACTCTACCACACGCATGAAAAAGCGAGTGACCACGTGCGTTAGTTGAGACGCGGCTGCTCCACCGCGCGCTTCTGGACCCGAGGCGACGTACGAGAAGTACTTGACGAACAGCTCCGCGTTCATCGTGGCGCTCATGAGGATGACGCGTAAGTCGGGCCGCAGCGGGAGCAAGTCACGCAGAACGGAGAGCAAAAAGTCCGTGTCGATGTTGCGTTCGTGCACCTCGTCCACGATCACATGAGTCACCTGAAGCACCAAAGCATCGAGTCAGTCAGCACGCAGCGAGCGAGGAGGAGTGAGCGAGTGCCAGAGGCTCGCGCACCCCCGAGAGTGCGCGATCGGTGAGGAGTCGACGGAGCAACACGCCCGTGGTGCAGAATAGCAAGCGAGTGTTTGCCGATTTCTTGGCGTCCATGCGGATCTGGTACCCGACGACGTCTGCGATCGGCTCGCATCGCTCCTGCGCCACTCGCGTCGCGACGCCGATAGCGGCGATGCGGCGCGGCTGTGTGCAAACGATCTGGCACTCGCCGCCGGCGCCTCGGTCGATGTACTCGTCCAGGATGAACTGCGGGACCTGTGTCGTCTTGCCGCAGCCCGTCTGGCCGCACACCAGCACGACTTGGTTGTCGCGCACGCAACGCAGCACGTTCTCCTTCTCCTTGTGCGCAGGGAGGGACGCTCGCGCCGTGAGCATGCGCTGGAAAGCCGCGTCTCCCTCCTTGCCTTGGCGCCTCGATCGGAGCATATCGCTAAGGCGTTGCGCTGCCTCGCGGTTGACTCCACGAGGAGCACTCGCTCGGCGATTCGGTGCGTCTCGCTGGCGTCTGCCCGACTTGCGTTGGTTCGAGCTTTTTGTCTGCTGAGTGATGTGCGATGGCGCCGGCGGAGGCGGCGCAGGAGGAGCAAACAACTGGATCTTGCTCGGGAGCGTGCGCAGCGTGACGGGGTCCTGGATCAGTGCGTCAACCGCGACAAAGAGGTCGTACAGCATGGGCTCGCCCATCGAAGTCTTGCAGCTCTGAAGCGCGCGGCCGCATACTGCGAGCAAGTACGGCTGGTGGTCTCCAGACGGAGAGGTAGCTGCGAGCAGGGGCAGTTCAAACGGATACTTGGATGCCGCTGGCAAAAAGATGTGCACCTTGGCTCCGTCCGTCGCTTCAATCAGCAGCAGCTGCGACGACGACTTTGATGATCCGTCTGCGCTCTCGACTGTTTGGATCGTGAGCTTGTCTTCGTATATGGCTTCGAGTGCGAAGATCTCGTCCTGGCGCATCGCTAAGAGCTCCTCTTCGTCGGGGAGATCGCAGCCAGAGGAAGGAGCGTCTTCTCCCACGTCAAAGTGCTTCTTCACCTTCGGAAACAGCTTCTCAAGCAGCGCAAGCGTCGTCGACAGCGTCGGTGTCTCCTCGTCTTTACCTTCGCTGCCGTGGACACGAAGGTAGTCACCAGCAACGTGACTCGCGTCCATGCGGCCGTATCCAAACCGCATAAGCCGCTGAACTAGCACGGAAAGCGCTCTCGATGTGGCGCTGCTCGCTGGAGCCACGATAACATCGAGCTGCGTTCCTTCGGGGTTGAACTGCTTGGGAAGCTCCCCCTCTGGGATGTTCAAGCACAGCCAATCGAGCACCTTGGTGAAATAGTCAGCGTCCGAGAGCGTCGCTGTGTCGGGTTGGCACTTGCGGAGCGCTTCAGCGCAGTGCTTCTCTTGGAATCCGAGAGCACGCAGCTTGTTGGCCACCTTGTTAGTATCCACTGTCAGCGCTTTCGTCGCTGCGCTATCGCTGCCGCCGTCGGCGTCGGCACCGCTCGAGGCCGACTCGATCGACCCGAGATCGCGCAGCACACGCTCGATCTGCTCGCGACAGGCCGCGCTCATCATAACCGACTTGGGAACGTTGGCGCGCTCACGGTTCTCTCGCGAGCGCTGGCGCCGATTGCGTTCCTCGACGCGTTCTCGCCGCGCCTGGTCGAACTCAGCCTGGGACGCGAACTTGCGGTCCGACGACAGCTCGAGCGGCACCGGCTTGCCCTTCGTCTCCTTCGTTTTGCCTGCGTCCTTGTCCTCGTCTACATCGCCAGCTGCGGCCCATAGGTCCATCCCACCGCCATCTCCGCCGTCCGCTTCGTGCTTCGTTACTCGCTCAGTCGGTCGTGCAGTAGCATTTGCCGTCGCGGCGTCCTTCTTCTTGCTCTTCCCATTCGCCGCAGCGTTTCCCGGTGACGCCGATGTGCCGCTACCGCTGTCTTTGCCGAGAGAGAGCCACAAGTCCCGGTACGGGTCGGGCAGCTTGCGCTCGTGCGGACGCAGCGGTTCGACGTACTTGAGCGCGAGCAGCGCGGCGCAGTGCTTCGCCTCGTCCATCGAGTCGAACGACTGCTCCGGGCAGAAGGACAGATCTTTTGCGGAGTTCTTGTCGTCCGGCAGCACGCAGCGCACGCGGAACTTGCCGCTCGCTGCCGCACGCACGCGGTGGAACTGCGCGTTCGCGCGCTTCTTGGACTGGCAGAAGTCGTGCAGCAGCTGCACTGGCGTGCGCTGCCACTCCTTGCACATGACACCCTGCCGTAGCTGCTCTCCGCGCGAGACCGTCACCGTCCCTGCCCCGCGCTGCCGGTGTCCGCGCGTCTTGGGCGCCATTGCCGCCGCTACGGCCGCCGCCACTACCGCTGCCGCCGCCGCCGCTACTTCCTCCGCCTCAATTGCTTGCGACGCCACGCCGCACTCCAATCAAAATGATACTCCCTCGCGGTAGTGTCACTCGAGTGACACTCTTTCCATGTCATTGGAGAAGCGTCACTAAAGTGAAAAGCGACGTTGATGTGCAATCTGGTCATGCAGGTGCGGGTCAACGTCGGCCGGAAGCTTCACTCCTTCTCCTTCTCTTGCGCACGGACCCTCCCGCGCACACGCCTTCCATTCCCCCCCAACGCTCGTCGCAATGAGGACGAGCGACTCGCGAGGAGACGACGGCAGTCCGTTGCTCCGCTACGGCTCGGAGCGTCAGAGCGCGCGAAGAGGCGCGCGCGTCCCGCGAGGCAAGGCGCTCGCCTTCCTCGCGCTCAACGGCGTCGCAGTGCTGGCGCTCCTAGGCGTCTGTGTATCAATGCACAACAAGATCTCGAGTCTGGAGGGTCAGCTAGCCGCGCAGACGCCGGATGCGACGTCGGACGCGCAGCGAGAGGCACGGGACGCGAGCGAGTCCGGTCGGCTGCCCATGGCACTGCTGCCGTCCAAGTTCGCGGTGGACTACGTGACGCCTCGGCAGGACCAAGCGTACCGTGGCACGTGCTGGGACTTTGCGACCGTCGGCTTCCTGGAGCAATCCTACCGCGAACACGGCGTACGCAAAGGCTGGCTCGCCTCTGACGAATACGTCGCCTTCTCCGAGCAGGTGCGTCTCCTTGTCGATGAGCAGCGGCGGCGCGCTCCCGACTAGTGACAATGCGACTGAGGCACTCTCGTGGCTGTGGACCTGTTAGGCGTACGGCGTGGAAGTCATGAAGCTCTGCTCAGGCGCGCCAGGCTCTCCACAGCAAGTGGACTGCCGCGTGGCAGGCGACGAGGTAATGCGCGGACGTCGCCGCGTCCGGGGCGATGCCATGAGGCGCGAGCTGACGAACGGATAGACTAACTGGGAGATGGGTGGGCGAATGGCTGCGGCTGCGCGCGTAGATGTGGAACAACTCGACCGAGGGCGGTGAGGTGCCTGAGCTCTACTACCTGCGGCAGGGGCTGCAGACGTCCGTGTTCCCGCAGGCCGTGTGCAAGTACTACCTTGAGGGCGGCCACGACGCCGAGTGTCCCGGGCTTGAGGCCGCGCGTGCCGCCGGCAACCCGCTCCGGTTTGTCGTGTCGGCCATGGCGACCACGTACGATGACATGTCAGCGCGCGAGCTCCTGGTGCGCCGTAACCAGGCTCTGCCGCTATCCACGCCCGTCGCGTCGGTGACGCACTACTACCCGTGCATCCGCGAGTTCGCGAGCAGTCCGCACTGCCAGCCCGAGTCGTGCACGCTCTGCCCGCCGGAGCTGGCGGCCACGACGTGCTGTGTCCCGCTGCGCGGCGGCCCCAGTTACAACATGGAGGGCGAGTTCCTGAGCCATCGCGGCATGTCCATCGAAGGCGGACACGCCATGGTATGTTGAGCTCGAGCGAGTGGCTGCTGTCGGTAGCGCCAAACTCACGCGCAACTCGCCGTTCTGTCGATCGCCGCAGCTGCTGGTCGGCTATAACGACGCCTTCATGACGCGTGACGGCTTCACGGGCGGGCTGATCGTCAAGAACTCGTGGGCCGACGGCCCGGGGCAGGGCTCCCACTCGCTCGCGTACTGGATGCAAGAGGTCTCGGACTGGGAAGAGCGTTCCGTGTGCCCCAACAGCTACAAGTGCGTCCCCCACCGTCCACGCGCGAAAGAGACTCGAGTTCCGTCATCTGATCGCCTGACCGTTTGCTGTGCTGTATGCATGCTGATGCCGCGCGTGCCCATGGCTACCGACTGAAGCCCGTTCAACTGGTACCAGTGCGGCCAGGCGGGCGGCGCTCGCTCACCCGAGGAGGCCGTGCAG
>JAADYC010000754.1:0-13966 GCA_023338135.1 Phytopythium kandeliae
CACAAGTCTTGATTGGTATCATCGAGCTCGATCGGCCCTTCAAGTGCTGAAGCTGTGCTATTGCCTCTTTCAGCGTTTGCAACGCGCGTCCGTCACCAGGTAATGCAAATACGATGGAGGCAGTAGAAACACCGCGCTAAACCGTCAACTTGAGCAGTCATTCGATCCGGGAAAAGCCGAGAGAGTCACAATGGAGATGTCCTTGCTCCCGCTGGTGAGTCCAAACCAAAGGATGCATTGATCCACGACGCGCCATCGCTACCGCTCGCAAAACGCCGTTGGGTGATGATTGCCCATTCGACGACAGATCAAGCCATTTGGGACGCTTGAGCGCAATGCGTCTCCACACTCAGCATCACTGCAGCAAGCGTTGCGCAAGAACTGGCGTGCGATGCCTGTGGGGCGACCAAGTCTGGGCAGAGGAGCATACAGGAAAGGATATCCAACCAACCTCGCGGCACATGACACGTACAGTACAAAGGGTATTCTTCGGTTAGACGTTGGCGCCTCTCCTTTCTGCTTCTCCGGCCTCGACCTCGTCCATTCCGCTTGAGAAATCCGTCGTGTGCGGTGCTCAACCCGTCGAGTGAGGGCGGTGCGCCACCTTGCGGGTAGGAGGGAAGGGCTAAATAATAGTAACGATTTGCAACAACTTGGAGAGTGGAGGTCCGCAGGCACCGCGCGTTGGCTCGACTCGGCTTAGAAGTCCGCGTCGTCGTACGGCATGTTGAGGCGCCTCCGCTTGGCGATCGGTTCGGTCGGGGAGCCGGCGCACTTGGCTGACGCACGAAGAATCATGAGGGCGATTGATGGGCAACCCTCGATCTCCTCGCGGAAGTTCTCGTCGTCGATGATCTCGTTCATGTGCTGCATGAAGAAATCGATGCAGTACTCCTTCAGGTACGCCGCGTGGAACTTCTCCGCAGCGCACAGGAATCGGCCGATGTTGCTGACCGAGAGGACGTCGCGGGCGGCCACTTCGCAGCAGTGCTTAAGCGGGAGGAGCAAGTACTGTTCTGCCAAAGTCAGCAGGTCGACGAGTTGCTGTGATACAGTGCAGACACTGCGTCAGCAATTCGGTCATCCATTCGGGTCGACCAACACTGGCGACTCACGTTGGAGCTGAGTTTGCCGATCTCCGAGACGCGGTTCGTGTAGATGAACTCGAGCATCTTGGACACCATCTCGGGCGAGTGGTCCTCGATGCGCACGATGCCATCCTCGCTCTCACGCATCGCTCCCTTGCGGAACATGGCGTGGAAGAATTCGCAGCGCGTCGTGAGGATCAGCCGGTGGGCGTACAGCACCTCCTTGTCCGGGCCGACTTCGAGCGTGACATCACTGCCTTCACCGCTCTGTTACAGAGTGCACAGGCGATGAGCGTCAGTGACCCACTTGGTAATCAAGGCGCAGCAATGTGAGCGCAGACCGGACCTGGAAGAGCTGTCGCATCGTCGCGAAGTACTCATCGTCCGTGTGGAAGGGGACCGATGTCTCGATGGGCGTAACACGGCGACGCACCAGAATGATATCGTTCTGTCCAAACGTGTGTAGCCAAGGGAGGGATATTAGTCTTGTGCTTGTCGATGCTGCCGCCGCCACTCGGCTGGATAGAGAAACATGAGAGAGCGCCGGAACAGTACCTTCTGCAAGTGCACAGTCTCGGGGGAGTCCTCGGGATCCAAGCGATCCTGCCGAACGGACAGCGAACGGAACAAATGTGATGTTAGCCGCGGCTCCTTCCCTCCACTGCAGTGCGGTAGTCGCCATCCAATTCTACAGAACGTACAGTGAAGAAAAAGTCGAGCGACTCGCGTGGCAGTCCGTGGTGCTTGCTGTAGTGACGGAAGAGTGACGAGAACCGCTGGGTCTTCTGCATCAGGCACGAGTACATGTTGTTGGCCGCGACGCGCACGATCGAGCGCTCCTTGCCCGTCAGGACGAGATCTTCCGCTGCCTGTCGAGTCATGGCGCCGAGTCAGCCACGGCGTCCCCTCCCCGGACCATTAGTCTCCGCCAACGCGGACTGGACGTCTCCAGGACACACCTTGACGGTGAACTCGACGTTTTCGGGCCGCACACTGCGGTTCATGGCCGCCGGCTCGTCGGGAAACCGCGAGAAAGCCGTGCGGTCCGCCGTCGTGACGTTGGAAGGGCGTCGAGACGCCCGCGAGCGCTACAGCGGCGAGGGGGACGAAGGGGAGGCCGCGAGAGGTGCACGCGGTCCGCAGTCTGGAGCTCTCGCCTGCGCAGGAGGGGCCAAGCGAGCGAGCGAGCGAGCGAACGAGCGAGCGCCGGCGTCGGGGAAGTGTCTGGATGCCGCCGGTTCTTCTCCGCGTTTCTCTTGGATCGAATATGGAGGGGGCCGAGACATTGATGCCGCCTTTTCTCTTCAAGTCGTTGGGAGAGATTTGAGCATGCAAACAGCGAGTGGTTGGAGCCTGATTTCCATATATTTAGAGATTGCAACTAAACGTAGAGATCGAGTGGACAGGATGTGAGAGAAGCGACTGCCGCCAGCGCATGCGGCATGCCGTGCATATGCGCAAGTGAACGACAGCGTGAATGTGGCGACTACGGCTGCTGCTGGATGGCTTCGTTCTCTTCGGGCGAATCGAATCACCAGGCTGTAGCATGAGCTCATGGCTCCAGCGGGGCTGCTGCTGCTGCTTGACGATTACGGCCAGGCGAGAGCGCGCGCGTTGGAGGAGCGGGAGGAACATACCATGCGCGTGTGTGCGTCGTGGCCAGCGCGGATTCAATGAGCCGCAGCTGATGTTGAGCAATCGCTTCATCCATCCCGAGGTCAGGCGAGGAGGCGGCGGCGCCGCGTGCGTTCCCGCGCGCAGATCCAGTCTCCGCGCGCTTCCCTCGGTCGGTCGGGCGACCGGTGCGCGGCATGGATCTGCCGCGCCGCCGAGACTTGTTGAGCAAGCCTCGGCGGCGCGCATCCGGCGATTGGCAAGGCGTGGGCCTTCTCACCTGAGTTATCAGTCCACGTGCTCGAGAACGGCGCGCATGGCAGCGACTGCTGCGGCCTCGTCCTCGTCCTCGTCCTCGGTCGCGCGGCAGGCGGCAGGCGGCAGGCGGCCGGAGCAGCACCAGAACGCGCGCGCTTCTCGGTTGAGTGAGCAGCTTCTCGGCTGAGCGATCGATCGATCGATCGACCGTCCGCGGCGCCGCCCGTCGTCGAGCGCTGGCCTTTCGAGCGCGCAATGGACAGTCGAGGTGGCGCGCCGTGTGAGCCTTTCCCGCCGCTTCCTGATGACCGATCGGGAACGACGACTGACGGCGGGCTGCTCGGTTGCGTGTCCAACGCGCACTAACCACTCTGGATTCGTCGCTGCTCGAGGTGGGACTATGGCGACAGGAGCAAGCGGCTCCGTCGCCGCCGCTCCGCCGGCGTAAAGAGCAGAGCGCGCAGGCTGTACACGGCCAGGATGATGGCGTTGGGTCGGCGCCAGCGGCGTCTCCTAGCGAGCACTGCCCATGAGCTCTCTCTCTCTCGGCCGGACGCTCAACGTGACGGCGAGCGCGCTGGTCAGCCGATTGGCCGCCGCTGCAGCCTGCACCTCCAGGGCGGAGGAGGAGCGCCGCCGCCCTTCACCGTCGGAGAAAGAAAAAGAGAGCTCGCTGGCTTTGTCGCCTCGCCGACCGCCGCCGCCACCGAGGCGTTTGCGCATTGCCTCCTGTCCTTCTCGGCGCTGGTTTGGTTGGCTCGCGTGCCTCCTCGCCTCCGCGGTTCAACGGAGTGGGAACGGACGGCGGCGTCTTCCGCCAGCCAGCCAGTCACGCACCCAGCCACGCGGCAGCAACCTTTCGCTCGGCACGACGAAGGACACATCACGGGATGCCACGCAGGCAGGCACGCAGGCAGCACGCAGGCAGGCACGCAGGCAGCACGCAGGGGGAATGGCACGAGCAGACTTGCTTCATGCCCGCCGCCGCTCTCTGCGCACGTTTGCAGGTCCCGTTTGCAGGTCCCGTTTGCAGGTCGCGTTTGCAATGGCGCGGGCGATCGTCACGCACCGGCACGCGCGCGCGTCGAGTGGATTGGATTCGGCATCAGTGGCCGCAGTTGCGAGCGCACGGCGTATGAGTGGCGGGCTGCAAAGCCAGTTGCCAGTCGGTTGCCGGCGGGCGGCGGTCCATGAACCGCGGATCGTCCCGGTGCTTGGCCTGGCGGTCCTCGCTTGCGGCCGGCTGGCGTGTGCGCTTGGCGCGGCGAACAGCATGGAGGAACCGGCCATTGACGCCGAAGCGCTGGAGCTCCATGCGGTCCAGCGGGCGGGCCGGCTCAAGCGCGACGTGGCCAGCGCACGAGATCTGCCGACCGCGTCGGGAATTGGCGCGCAACAGTTTGCATCGAAACGCACAGGTCATGCATGTCTGCAGGATGTGGAGTATGGCGACGGATACGTGGAGCGGCTGCAGAATCTATGCGCGATCCAAGGTCCCTTGGATACGAAGGGGGTAGATCGTTCGTCGCCGCGACGTCGACGCCACGCCTTGCCTCCCGAGGCCCCTTCTGCGTCCGTTGTCGACAGATTCGACGCTTCCATTTTACGGCTCCTCACCGTGGCACGCGAGCCCACAAAACAAGCGCCGCGTTTCTGCGCATGTTTCCCCAATCAGCGAGCGCAAGGCCATGCGCGCCACGGCGCAGTGGGACTGATTACGGGTCCATCGAGCCCACGGGCTGGTCGGACAGCCTGTAGCATACAGCGTAGCTCGTCGACAGCGCGCAGCATTCGCGCTAACGCCCAATGCCCAGCGCGCAGTGAGTCGTCGAGAAGTCCTCGCATGCGCACTTGCTGGCTTGCTCGTGCTCCTGCCTGCTGGCAAGAATCCACCCACCGCGTTATACTAAAAATATAGAGTGTTCGCATCACCATCCCCGGCCGATCCTCGCCTGCACGTCTGGTCGGGTCCGCACTGACTCGCCCTTCTCCAGAACTTTGGGTGCGGGCCAAGCTCCATGCATGCCGACTCGGCTGCATGGCGGCGCGAGCGAGTGCTTCGCCTGCAGCGAGGGAAGGTTCAGGCGGTCCGGGAATGGTTGCGCGGGAATGAATCTCCCTCGGCTCTCGTGTTGCTGCACCCGTTTGCGTTTGCGTTTGCGCTTCGGTGGCGAGGACAGACGGTGGTGCCGCCGCCAGCCGCGAGCGCTGTCGACGCGACAACGCTCGCCCGTGGACACACGGTTGTTGTATGGAAAGCGAGGGTCCTACAAACGCAAGCTGCTGTACTGTAGGTTCCCCGAAAGAGCGAAAGAGCGTCGAGAGGAGCAGAGAACACTCATCGCCAGACGGCAAAACCGTCGGTTCCAAATTTGGCATCCCCACAGGCGCGCAGCACGGCACACACACGCCGGACGTGGTGGAGAGGGCGGAGGCGACGCTAGCCATCTTCAGCCATCGCTGCTACTGCTCCTGCTGCTGCCGCTGCTGCTGCGGCGGGTGATGCTGCTCGCCACGGGCACCATCGCTGCGAGAACAGCAGTCGCGACTTTGTTCTCGTCGACGCGCTGATTTGTGCGCCAAGCGAACAACAGACGGGGGTGATTTCCGCGCGATGCGCCTGCCTCTCGCACTTGTTCAACCAAGCATCCGCGTCGGGAATTCGACAAGTGCGCCGCGAACAGACGTCGTGTCCTGTAATATGGCCGTCGACGCACTGGCCCGTCCGTCGTCGACTGCCTTCGTCGACGTCGTCGTCGACGAATGCTCGCTAATCATTGGCCGCCGACTTCAGTCCGGCCCGTTTCTGCGCTCCCACCCGCCTGGCTGAACACTGGACTATCCTGACCGCGCATCCCCTTCCCGCCCGATCACTCGACCAAAGCCAGCGAGCGAGCGAGCCAACAAGGAAGGTGAGGGCGAGCGTCCAAAGTCGCCGGCTGCCCCTTCTCTCCGCCACCCACCGGAGCTCCTCCCGCGCTCGTTCTTTTCCGCCTACACCATACAAAGCGCAAGATCTCGCCGCGCACCCGCTTGAACGGTCCGCGCCGCCGTGTTGAGTGTTGTCAGGCGGCGCCGCGCTCGCGCGTCCGTCCGCCGGTCCCCGCCGCAGACGTCTTCACTTCGCAAACGGCGGCGCCCACGAGACAATAGTTGACTGACTGCGCGAAAGCTGCCCCGACACGCGCCGGGTGGCCGCGCACAGCCGAGCAGAGCGAGAAGCGAACCAGCGAGCGAGCGAGCGAGCGGTCCGCGCGCTCTACACATCCGTCCACACATCACACCGCGCATAGACGCGAGTGTCTCTCCGTATCCTCGAGCAAATCGCCGAGTGATTTGAGCCGCCGCCACGGCACGGCCTTCGCTTGCGGCTGCACGCATCGATTGATCAGCCAGCCAGCCAGCCAGCCAACAGGCCAGCCAACAGGCCAGTCAACCGGCCAGCCAGCCCGCAGGCCAGTCTTCGTTCGAGCGAGAGAGATTCGCGGCGCGGATTCGGCGTCGTCGGAACGGTCAGGCCAAGCGAGCGAGCGAGCGGCGGCCGTAGACGAGCTCATTTGCGGATTTCGGTGCTGCGCGACTCGACCTCTCCGTCGCGACCGCCGTCGTCGCCATGCGCACCAAGGAGTCGGAGGACTTCCAGGAGCAGGAGAACACATGGATCTACGTGCTGCACCAGCAGGCACCGCCGCAGACGCGCGAGACGAGCGTGGCGGCGCTCGCCCAGGCGGCCGGCGCACCACCGCCGCTGCCGCCGGCGACCGCGCTCTTCGGCGCCAGCTCGGCGCTCTTCCCCTCGCATGAGAACGGTCCGTACGCCGCGCGTCCGCGCCGGCTGGACAGCGGGTTCCCGTCCGCCAGCGCCAATGGCCCGTACGTGTTCAAGACGCCGCGCGAGACTGGCGCGTATGTGTCCAAGCAGCAGCAGACGGCGATCGGCGGCGCCAACAGCAGCTCGCGCATGATGCTGTTCGCTCATGAGAAGCTCCAGGAGACGTGGCGCGGGTCGGAGGCGTCGTCTGCGAACGCGGCGGTGGCGTCGGCTGGCGCGTCGTTCCGCCAGCCCAGTACGTTTGCATTCCCGCCGCCGGCGGCCTTGGCGAGCGAAGAGGTGTACCGGCGGAAGCACCACCACTACCCGGCCGCGGAGCTCAATGGCGCGTCGGCTGCCTTGGAGAAGTACCAGCAGCTGGATCTGTCGGCCAGTTCGGCTCCCCCGCCGTCTTCGCTGCTGGAGCTGCTGCCGAAGAAGCGCCGGCGAGGCGACGAGTCCAAGGTTAGTGGCGAGTCGGTTGCCATCGCGGCAGTTCCGGCCGCGAGCGAGGACGCCGAGGCTGCCGAGCTCGTGTCGTCTGCTTCGACTCCCCGCGCTGCGTCCGCAGCGACTCCAACGCGCGGCAAGCGCAACTGCTTCCCCAAGAAGTGCGACTTCCCCATGTGCAAGAACAGCTCGCGCTCACGCGGGTTCTGCTACAGCCACGGCGGCGGGCGTCGCTGTCGCGTGGACGGGTGCTCGAACGGCGCGGTCAGCCGCGACCTGTGCAAGCGCCACGGCGGCGGGCGGCGCTGCAAGGTGGCCGGGTGCAAGAGCAGCTCGGAGAGCGGCGGGCTGTGCTACAGCCATGGCGGCGGTCGCCGCTGCTCGCTCGCCTGGTGCACAGCGCGCGCCAAGAAGGGTGGCTTTTGCGCGCTGCACCTGGCCGACCAGAACGCGGACCGACCGGCCGTCACACCGGGCAAGTCGTCGACCAGTAGCTCGACACCGTCGACGGTCAGTAGCTCGAGCGGCGGCGACGAGGACGCGAGCCCGACGCACGTGGTTGAAACGTTGCTGGCGCTCGCGAGGGACCAGCAGGCGCCGCACGAGCGCGAGGCCGCTGCCACGAGCGGCTACGCCATCGCTTCACTGCTCAACTAGCAGGCTGCCGATACCGCCCCGTGTCTAGTTGTGGCTCCGGGGTCACTGTGTATACCCGCAGCAATTTTATTTATCTCTATCGGTCCCAAATGAGTCTCGAGGTGGAGAGAGGGCGAGGAGGGGGCGACGACTAGGAAGCAGTGGCGCGCCAGGACCGAAGGCGCCACGGAGGATGAGGACGTCTCGTGGATCGAGCATCCGTTCTCCCCTTAGGTCGCTTATCGGCGCAACTCGCGACGCAACTCGCGACGCCGCGGTCAGTCCGATCGCGCCTGTTGCGAGCCCGCGGACCCAACCGGAGCGATGCCCGTCGTCGGATTCGGAGATCACGGCTTCGTCGGCAAGGATCGCATCACAAAGTGCGCAGCGGGATCTGCGGAGCTCGTCCAGAGGCTGTCGCGGCTCCGTGAAGTCGTCGTGGTTGACGGAAAGTCACACAAGCAAAGCGCACCGCGAGTGCCCTGCGGCTGCCGATTGGAGAGCCAACAAGAGGCTGTTGGACGAGCTGCGACGGCGCTGCATGCGGGTCCTTCTCTCCAACCAAAGGAGGAGAGCCGATTGGAGTATCCGCTCCAAGGAGGACTTGCTCGGCATTTCAGCTAGAAAACAGTCATTACCAGAGCCAAGCTCCTCAACTCGCTGCTTCCTCCTGTTGCGCCACACTCGGTCGCGTCCAGCTCGTCTCGCCAGTCTCTCGATGGTAGAAGTACACGTTCCCGTCCTCATCCGCGACCTCCTCCCACGCGTCCGCCGTCTCGACCTCCGTCTCCGCGGCCTCATGAGTCGCACCTACTGTCGCTTCCGCTGTCGCAGGCTCCGCCTGGAGCCCAGCGTCCAGGCCGCCATCGGTCAGCAGCTCGAGCATAATGTCGCCGGCCTGCATCTCGATCGGCGGGCCGTCGCTGGCGCTCACGACCGCGCCAGTGAGCTTGTTGTAGTAGCACACGTCGCCCGTCCGGTCGTCGTACGCCTCGGCCCAGAACGTGGCGGCCAGCGTCCACCGGAGCGGCTTGTGGCTGCCACGCCGCCGCGCCACGTTCCACGCGTGCCACTTGGTCGCCTCGTGCACACGCAGCTCGCCTGGCGTCGCGTAGCTCACGCCGGGACACACACGGCAGCAGCACGCGAGGCGCGGCGGCGGCGGACCGCGGCTGAGTCCCGCCACGTCCATCGCGGCTCCGTCGTCGGCTCCGTCGTCGGCTCCGTCGTCGGCTCCGTCGTCGCCTTCATCGCCACCGTCGTCGTCGTCGTCGCTCTCGGGTGGCGGGCGAAGACGCACCGTCTCGCGGTCGCCGGGTTTGTCCGGCTCGGCGATCCAGCACACGTCGTCGAGCATGAGCAGCAGCGTGCGCAGCTTCTTGACGCCCCAGTCGCTCGGCGCCAGCGGCTTGAGCATCCAGCGCTCGAACGCCTCTGGGAACTCCTCGAGCGGCAGGGGCGACCCGTGCTTGTCGAGCACCTTGCGCACCTCTCTCTTGAGCTGCTCGAGCGCCTCGGCGCGCTCCTCGTCGCTCAAGAGGTCCGCGAGCACGTCCTCCTTGTGCGCGCGCGCTGCCAGCGCCGGCGCCTCGTCCGCGGCCGTGGCGTTCCCCATCTCCTGCCGGCGGTTGCCGCCCGCGCGAGCCGAGGCCTCCTCCGCCGCGGTCACTGGCCGCTTGATGCGCTGCTTGACCAGCGGCGCGTCCTGCGCGCGGTCGAGCGCCTCAATGTCGTCCAGCACGCGCCGCAGCTCTCGCTCACGGCCGCGCAGCGCCTCGAGCCGCTGCTCGTGCTCGGCCAGCGCGCTCCGGGCCGCCTCGGCGCGGCTGACGGCCTGCGCGCGTGCCTCTTGCGCCTCCGCGAGCGCCTTGCGCGCGTGGTCGACGATGATGAGCTGCTTGAGCGCGCGGTCGGCCACGGGCGCGATCTCCATGGCCTTGCGCGCGAACCGGAAGGCCGCGTGGACCCAGTGGCAGACGGCCGCGAGCGCCGGCGAGATCTGCAGCAGCTTGACATTGTCCGGTCGCAGCCGCGGGTGGTGCACGATCGGCGTGAGCCGCAGCAGCAGCGCTCGGCGCGCGCCGTCGGCGAACGAGTAGGCGTCGAAGAGCGGCAGGAGGTAGAGCGCCTTGACGGCGTACCGGTGGATCAGGCCCTCCTTGTCTCCGAGCAGCACGTTCTCGTCGCTGTTGGACAGCAGCCGCGCGACCTCCTCGCGCGTCGGCCACCCGTCCTCGGCGCGCGACAAGAACCGGTTGCTCCGGAACGAGAGCAGCACCGCGAACGCCTCGAGCAGCGCCGCGTATGCCGCGTCGAGCCGCTTGCCGCCGCCGCTGAGCGCCGCCGCGCGCAGCGAGTACCAGTCGTCCGTCTCGACGCCGCGCAGGCGCTCGACGGCGCGGCGGTACGCGGCCTCGGCGCCGCCGTCTCGGCGCCAGAAGCGCTCCATCTTGACCTGCATGGCCTCTTCCTGCTCGAGCTTGTCGCGCAGCGAGGTCTCGAGCGCGGCGGCCTCTCTCTCTCGCGCGCGCTGCTCCCTCTCGCGCGCGTCCAGCTCGTTGCGCAGCCGGTCGAGCGGCGCGGCCTCGGCCGCCGACCGCTCGGCCGCGACCTGCGCGTACTCGGCCTGGCTCGCGGTCAGCACGTCGGCGGCGACCACGACGCTCTGCGCCTTGGCGAGCTGCGCGACGACTGCGCGCACGAAGGCGTCGTCCGCGTCCACGCCCTCGGGCAGGTGCGGCAGCATGCGCGCGACCATGACGGCGTACGGCGTGTCGAACTGCGCGCGCCGCAAGTCCATCTCGAGCTCGCCGTCCACCTTGCGCTGGCTCGTGAAGTACGCGAGGAACGTGGCGGTCGCGACCTGCGAGCTCGGGCGGCTCAGCCACGCGATGCGCTCGCCGCGCTCCCAGCGGCCGAGCCGCACGAGCAGCTCGCCGCCGGCGCCAGAGCGCGAGTACAGCCGGCCGTCTCCGTGCGGCTCGTCGTCCGCGAACGGGCCCTCGTACCGGTCGCCGTTGGCGAACGTGAGCGCGCCGAGCCCGTGGCGCCGCGTGCGCCGGAACTCGCCGCTGTAGTGGCGCTTGTCGGCGAACTCGACCACGCCCGGGCCGTCAAGGAAGCCGCGCGCGAAGGCGCCGAGGATGCGGTCGCCGCTCGCGAGCGTCCGGACGCCCTCGCCGTGCCACAGGCCGCGCTCGAACGCGCCTTGGAAGCGCGAGCCGTCGGCGTAGACCGCCTCGCCGGCGCCGTGGTACCGGTCGAAGGCCCAGTAGCCCTCGTACAGCTCGCCGCTGTCCATGCGCTCGATGCCGTAGCCGTGGCGCTGGCCCTCGCGCCACTCGCCGGCGTACTCGCCGCGCGAGAGCGTCGAGACGAGCTGCAGCACGCCGAAGCCGTGGAACCTGCCCGCGCGCACCGCGCCGCTGTACTTGTGGCGCAGCGGCGGCGCCAGCGACACCTCCACGTGCGCGCTCGTGGCCGTGCGCGGCGAAAAGAAGTTGTCCACGTCCTCGCCCTGCCACACGGCGCCGTCGGGCGTCGTGAACTTGCCCCAGTGGCCGCGCGCGGCCCGCGTCTTGAGCGGCTCCAGGTCGCACGGCTTGTCGTACGTCTCGGCGTCCTCGACCCACGGACCCTCGTACACGGACCCGTCGTTGAACTCGACGCGCACGGCGCCGGCGATGCGGCCGTCCTGAAACTCGCACTCGATCCGGAGCCACGTGTGCGGCCCCTCCGTCCGCCGCGGCTTGGCGCTCGCCGGCGCCGGCGCCGTCACGTCCATACTGGCGATTGCCAGAGGCTGCTGCTGCTCCGCCTCCTGCGTTGGCTGGCCCGCAGGCGACGACGCATACGAGGCGGTGGCCTCGGCCAGAGGCGCCTCGGCGTCTCCAGCTACGAGGTAGGCGGCGTCCGCGGCCTTGCCGCGCAGGAACTTGCCGTGCAGCTCGAGGTCGTGGTTCGCGATCTGCAGCGCCGGCGGGCCGACCTGCAGGTCGCTGCCGCCGCCGAGGGCGGCCGCCTCCTTCGCGGCCTTGGCGGCGCGCGCGGCGGCTGCGGCCGCCTCCACGACCGTCTTCCTCGCGCGAGACAGCAGCTCGCGATCCGCCATCTCCCGCGCGTGCACCACGCTCGCTTGCTGGCGCCGCAGCCGGCCGAGCGCGAACAGCTCGTCGCCGGCGTCTCGCTGCTGCTTGTAGCGCTGCATCTCGGCCGCGTGCTGCCTCTGCAGCCGCTCAAGCTCGTCCTCGAGCGTCGCGAGCTGCTTCTTCCTCGCCGCCATCATGGCGTCCCACGCCTCGAGCGTCTCGACCTCGCCGTGCATGCGCGTCATGAGCGACCGCAGCTCCTCCTGGAACGCGTCGAGCACGACCTCGTGCTGCCGCACCAGCGCGTTCGAGCGCGCGTGCGCCTCGTCAATGACCGCGCCGAGCCGCAGCAGCCGCACGACGTGGTGGATGAACGGCACGAAGGCCTGCTCGATGCGCGCGAGCCGCGCGAGCTCGGCCGTCATGGTCGCGATCCGCGCCGTGGACGCCTCGACGAGCGCGGCGATCTGCGCCTGGACCTGCGCGAGCGACTTGTCGGCCTTCTTCTTCTCTCGCCGGAGCGACTGCCGCTGCCACTCCTCCTCGCTCGCTTTGATGCGCTTCGCCTTGAGCGCGATGTACTCCTGCAGCTCGCGCTCCTCGCCGCCCCATGCGTCCAGCTGCGTGTTGGTCTCGACGCGGAACGACTCGAGATCCTCGCGCAGCATGGCGATCGTGTGCAGCACGGCCGAGCGCCGGCCCATGTTGATCTCCGGAGACGCAAAGTCCACGCCAAAGAGGCTCGCGGGCGGCTCGTACCGGTTCGCTCTCTCGCGCGCGCGCATCGTCTCGGCCCGCGCCAGCAGCTTGTCGTGCATGGCGGCGCCGGTCGAGAGCCACGCCGCGACTGCGTCTCGGTACTTGCCCTCCAGAAACTCCTCCTCGTCCTCGTCGCCTCCTCCTGCTACTGCTGCGGCTGCTACTGCGTCACCATCGCCGCCGTCCGACCGGCGAAGCGCGCTCTGCGCAGGCAGCAAGTGCCGGCGCGGCTTGCGCAGGCAGTACTGCCGCGACAGGTTGAAGATCTCCATGAACAGCGCGCTCGCGCGCTCCTCGGGCGTCGGGCGGCTCACCGAGCAGCGCCACAGGTGGTAGCGCAGCGCGCGCTCGCTCGCGCACACCTGCGCGCACGACCGGAACGGACACAGCAGCGGCACCGCGTGCGCGCGACACACGTGCTCGTGCACCGCGGGCTCGCTGCCCAGCGTGACGCGGCAAACCTGGCACGTGAGGCGCCGCTGGAACGCTAGGCTCGCCGCGTCCTCGGCCGCCATCGACTGGCGCGCGCGCGCTTCCGCCCGCGACGTGTCGACCGGCGGACGCGTCAGAGGCACGGCCGTCGCGTGGCTCACCTCGACGAGCACCGCGGCGTCCAGCGGCAGGAACACGCTCGCGAGGCCGACGCCGCGCGCGTTCTCGGCGGCCACACGGACGCGCAGAGAGCGCTCGCTGCGCGCCGCGATCGGCCACAGCGTCGTCTTGGTCGGCGGCGGCAGCGCGCGCCGGTCACGGCCTCTCTCGTCGCTGGCGTCTACGCCTTCGTCTCCGTCTCCGTCTCGGACTCCGTCTCGGACTCCGTCGCCGTCGCCGTCGCCAGGATCCGCGGCGATGATACTCGAGCCGGACGTCGCCATCGACTCGGCGGTCGCCGCGCTTGGCTCGCTCGGGTCTCCGCCGCTGTCGCCGCCGCTGTCGCCGCCGCCATCGCCGTCGCCGCCTCCCACCGCCGAGTCCTCCCACTCGAGCACGTACTGCGTGATGCGCGCGCCATTGTCCGGCGGCGCCTCCCACACCACGTCGACGGCTTTGCCGGCGCGCCAGCGACGGAAAGGGACCTCTCTCGCCGCTCGCCTGGCCGCCGCCGCCGCGTGCAGCTCCGCCACGCTCTGCTTGGCCTTGGAGAGCGGCAGCAGCCGCGGCCGCGGCGCCGCCTCCGCTCGCTCGCCGGCTCGAGCGCTACTCCCGTCCCTCGCGTCGCCTTGGGCTTGGGCTTGACCTCCCGCTTGAGCCTCGGCTTGAGC
>JAADYC010000755.1:0-13921 GCA_023338135.1 Phytopythium kandeliae
CAAGTACGGGGTGACCGGCGATCTCGCCGCCACGTTCCAACCACGCGCGCGCATCCTCACGCGCTCTGCCGACAGAACTCTGGCGGGTGTCCGAAGCCGGCCACCTCGCACTCGGCGAGCAGCATGAGGTTGATGGCGGCGTTGATATCACGATCTCAATGGTTGCAGCGGCAGGCCGTGTCGTCGCAACGCAGCACACGATGACAGCGCTGGAGCTCTATCGTGCTCTCATGCACGCGGGACACTGCCTTGCTCTTCTGCCGACAGCGCCGACGGCTCTCTTTGCCGCGGAGACTCATGTCCACGAGATAGCGCGTCTCCGACAACGGCTGACCACAGTCGAGCAGAGCTTGCTCGTGTTGAACTCCTTCAACAGAATCCCCGTCGCGCGTCTGGCGAGCGCCTCGCGCAGCCACTTCACAGTGCTTGGAGCATGTCCTCGAATGCCACTGCGTCGACTCCAGTCCCCGTAAGCGACCAGTGTCTGCGCGTCGGGAGCCGGTACAATGCGTGCCGCGATCGTGTTCACCGCCACTTGCGCGCACCGCTCTGGAAGAACTTCCTCTTCGCAAAGCAGTGGTCCCAGCAGACCGCAGCAACGGCTGCAGATGCGTCAGCACGTAGCGCAGTCACTCGAGGTATCGCGCATACGACGAGGTCTTGAACGACGGCATCCCGGTGATTCAATCACCATATTCTTGTTGGAACCGTGCGCGGAGAGACTTCTCCCACGCGTTCCCTCGTCGAAACCCCGCCAAGTGCCGGTATTCCTTCGAGCTCACGCTCACGATAGTATCCCCGTCCTTCGTCCACCGCCTCTTGTCCCCACGATCGTCTCTCGCTAGATCCAGGTCGGGTAGTCGACTTTCTGGTTCGACTTGCGGCAGCGCCGCGACTTTCTCTTCCGTCTGCGGCGTCGTCGACAGCGCGTCTTGCCGATGGTGTGGCAGACCGCCGTACACATCGATCGCACGGCAGGATCAAGACCCACCACGGTGTCCAGAAACTAGTTACTCGGCAACGGAGCTCGGATATCCTCGTCTTGGAGCTCATCCACAGCGTCGCTCGTGCGGTGGCGTGCTGTCTGCTGCTCAGCCGCGCTCTTCGGACGATACAACAGGATGCTCGACCCGTAGCCGTCTGTAGTGATCTGGTGAGCGAAGACATGGCTTCCGTGCTCAAACTTCTCTTCAACTGGAAGCGCCGCGAACCCGGCCTTGGAGAGCGTGCACTCTGGGTTGCGCGTCTCAAACCTGTCGATCTCGAACGCTCTGTGCATCACGCGCCACTTGTGTCGCTGGAAGCCCGCCTTCGTGTACGGCACTTCCGTCATTGTCCACTTGCCTGCAGTCATCGACACACTGCTTCTCGATTGTGTGCGCAGGCAGAGGCTGTAGATCGTCTTGCCGCTGATCGGGATGTGCACTGTGTGGAACGAGGCCTCTGAAATGTTGAGTGTCACTATCATGGAACAATGACACGAAGACGGACTGATTGGCTGAAGGTACGGTACGCACACGCGCTCATGGTCGCCGGGGTCATGTTCCGCTCTCTGTCGACGCCGTCCGCGTCCCCCGCAGACTCGGCGCGGCCGCGCAGCAGTGCCGAGCACCTCGCGAGCCACAGCGTGTTGTCCGTGAGCGCTCCCGCGGTCGCGCTGGACCAGTCAGTCGAGGATCCCTCGCGCTCCATCTCCTCGCAGCTTTCGCTCCTGGACCGGTTCCTACCGCTTTGGATCGTGATCGCGGCAGTCGCAGGCTTCGGGCTCGGCCAGCTGGCCGCAGTGCACTCCTTCATCGCGTCCACGACGATCGGCAGCATGAACGCTCTCGTAGGAGCCGGGCTGCTGGCCATGATGTACCCGCCGCTCGCCAGCGTCCGCTGGGAGCTCGTGTTGCACGTGTTCAATGACTGGAGGTTGCTGACGGTCACCACAGCACAAAACTGGCTGGTCGGGCCATTTGCAATGTTCCTGCTGTCAGCTGCCTTCTTCCACGGCCAACGCGAGTTCCTGGACGGGTTCGCGCTCGTCGGGTGCTCGCGGTGCATCGGCATGGTCATGATCTGGATCTCGCTCTCCAGCGGCGACGTCGAGCTCGGTGCCGCGTTGGTTGCGATCAACTCGGTCATCACGGTCGCCTTCTATTCACTATACGCGACGTTATTCCTCGAGACGCTGCCGGACGCGATGGGCGTCGCATCGTCCTCGGTTGCAGACCGGGAGCTGCGGATCACGACCGCCGAGATCGCCACCAACGTCGGCATCTACATGGGGATCCCGTTCGCGCTGGCGATCGCTGGCTGGTGGGCTTTGACACGCGCGAAAGGCGCCGAGTGGTACTTCGAGCGGTTCGCGCCGCGGCTGGACGCGCTCGCCATCTACGCGCTGCTGTTCACGATTGTGGTGCTCTTCGCGTCGCAGAGCGAGCGCATCGTCGACACATTCGACTCGGTGCTCTTCGCCATGGTGCCGTTTCTCGTCTACTTCGTGGGCATGTTCTCCGCGTCCTTCGCGCTCAGCCGCGCAGTCTTCGGACCCGACTTTGGACGTGCCGTGGCGCTCGCGTTCACCGCCACCAGCAACAACTACGAGCTGTCGCTTGGCGTGTCCGTCGCCACCTTCGGCCTCGACTCAGATGCCGCCATGATGAGCGTCGTCGCCGCGCTGATCGAGATCCCCATCATGGTGCTGCTCGTCCGCCTCTCGCATTGGGCAGAGGGCTCTCGAGCCTTTAGAGGCGACGGCAAGTTTCCGGCCGTACTAACCCAAAACGGGAGAGGCAGGTGCGACAGAGGCCAGTTTCGGATAACGCACGATGGCACTGGCAACTGCGCAGGCCAGAGATGATGACGGAACGGCGTGATAGCGTGGATGAACGTAATGGCAAATTTCGGGTGATGTCTACTCCTGGAGGGCAACAGTCCGTCGTCTTGCCTGTCGTCGTGGATGCAAACAGGGACGCCTCTTCTCACGTTCGACAACCACGCGGGTAGACACGTAATAGGGGGTCGCATTGGGGGGCTCCGTTGATTCCCAACGGCGAGTGGTCAGCTTGGAGAAGGCGTCCAGAGCAGAGAGCAGCGTGGCAGGACGGTCGCCTGTCCCCTCCGCTGGCCCGACTGAGGCTTGTGCCGCTGCGGCAGCAATGGCAGGGGATCGATGACCGAGGGGCTTCAAGTGCAGCGCGTGCGTGCTGCCGATCGTGCCGCCGGCGAAGTGAGGCGGCAGGAGGATGCAGGCGCAGGTACCCACTGACCTTCCGGCGTGACTGGTCGTTCGACACAAAATTCAATATGGGGTCAGTTACAACTTCAGTTTGACATCATCACATCGATCCATAGCTTTGGGGCAAAGTGTTCTGAAACCCTCGAGACACACACGCAGAGAAACGCGCGCGGCGGCAGCGGCTCGATTGATCGGCCGACCACAAGGCGGTCCATTTCGGCGAAATACCGGCGTCCGCCGCTGGATTCCTGCTGCGAGCGTTCGGGCCGAGGGCAGCTCCGTTATTCTCGAATTGGCTGCGTCGACGACAACAACGCGAGCGGCGCGACATGGATTCCTCTAGACCGGTGGATGAAGCCCCCAGCACTGGCGACGCACCGGGGCAGAGACAGCCGGGATCTACACTGCTTGAAGTCGATCCTGAATCGACGACGGCTGGAGCCGCTGAGGCTGCCACGGTCGCGGACCAGCGCCGCGCTCGCCATCGCGACGTCGTTCGGCAGAGCTACTATCGCAAATTGGTGGGCATTTCGACATCTCGCCCTCGCCCGGAATTGTGGGTAGCAACTGACAAGCGTGTGGCGATGCCTATCGAACTTCGGCGTGCTTCGCAGGACATTCTGAGGACGCTGCGTGGAGACGTGCGGCAGCTCGAGCAGCAGTTCGCGGACCTCGCGACACAGCAGTTGCAGCAATACGCCGCGCTCGAGGCAGCCGACGCCGCATCATCCCCTTTGCCAGACATGGATGACCACGGTGATGCCTTTGAGCCACTGAATCCGTTGTCGCCGCTACCGACGGCCTCGTCGCGGCACGAGGAGCTCCGAGTCCAATACACGAGAGAAACGTTGAGCAAAGAGGCGCTCCTGCGCGCCAACGACCAGCTGCAGAGACAGGTGGATGCACACGGAGAGTTCGAGCGCAGGCTGCGGCTCATTGTCGAGGAGCAGGTGCGTCCCGTTTGCATCGACATGCACCGCGTTTGGTCCTGCTACCGATTCGACTAACCGAACGGACGACGGCGTCAGCGCCAGGCCGAGGTGGCGCTGTCTGCGCCGCCATTCCGCGTGGAGAACCACCCGAACGGCACGCCGCCGGCCGCGCCGCGCGTCGTAATTAATCCGCTGACGAGCATCGAGTGTCGGGACGTGTCGGCTGGTGCACACCGCGAGATCCGCGCGTTCTTGTCCAGCAGCGCGTTTCTTACGAGTGGCGAGAGCGCGTTCGGATGGCAAGACCGCCGCACATTCCAGGACGGGAAGCTCATGTTCTCGCTCAAGAAGCGGCACCACGGTGTGGACGCCGCCCAGTTGGCGCGCCGTGGCTGGGAGGAGTGCGCGAGGCGGCTGCGGCAGTTCTACCCGAGCTCCATGGACATGACCCACTACGAGGTGCAGCAAGTGGATGCGGACAACACGGTGCTCTACCGTGTCATGGTGAGCCCCGACCGGCGATTCGCGACCAAGACGCTGATGCTCGTGAGCCACGTCCCGACGGAGACGGGCGGCGCCATGATCATCCGCTCGCTTGACCCCTCACGCGTTCGCTCCCACAGGGCAGAGGTTGCGACTCCGCGACAGGGCGAGACCAGAAGCAGCGGGGACGACGAGCAGGCGAGCCCCGCCAGCTCCTCGCCGATGTCCGAGGAATGGGTCAATGCGTTCACTTGGTGTGTGGCTGCTCGGCCGCTCTAGTGGGATCGATTGGGCGAAATGGGACTGACTGTCCCTGTAAACATGAGCAGGATCCTCTTCGACCGCGCGGGCAGCAACGGTGAGCACTGCGTGATGGATTTCGGCGGCATCGTGTCGAGCAACACGGTCGTGAGCTCCGATGTCTGGATGTTAGAAGTACTGCCGATCGCACTGCGACTCGAGAGCGTCCTCATCTCGCCGCCATTCACCGTCGCGCACAGCTAAGCCACACAATGTATCTCTACGACGGAACAAGAGCATTTACGTTACGCCATGAACGCGGTCGCTTGCTGGGGAGGCTGGCGCTTAAGGAGTGACCTCTAAGGCATGGCCATCCATCGGTACTTGGCCAGGAACGTGAAGTACACGATCGTGTACGAGATGCCAACGCCGAGCAGGCTCGCGCGCAGCAGGTCGTCGCGCGACGAGGAGCGCAGTCGCGGGCAGATCTCGACGATTGCGAGCGCCGCGAGGGAGAGCGCGAAGCTCCAGGCGCCGTGGAACATTCCCTCGAGCGCGAATTGGCGGCGCGAGCTCGGGTACACGAAGACGAAGCCGTGCTGCGGGCTGTAGTGCAGGGGGCCGGCGCGGTTGATGATCGAGTAGAATGTGCCGCTGAGCGCAACGTACACAACGCCGAGGCAGACCATGAGCCAGAAGCCGCGAGTCTGCACGACGGCGATCAACGCGTCGCGGTGGTCGCTGATGAGCACGAGCGCGAGGATCGCGAGCGCCAGCGCCGTCACGAGGTGAAAGAGTGACGGGCCGGCATTGTCGCGGCTCGGCACGGCCGCCGTCGGCAGCGCCTTGCCCGAGCGGTAGCCACCCTTCACGTGGCTCTGAAACACAAAGTCGGCGACTTCCGTCTTGAGCGCGTCGACCGAGCCGAACGAACGCGGCGGGAGCGTCGTCGTCGCCGTCGACAGGTCCAGGAAATTGTCGCCCGAGAGCGGGAACCGCTGGAAGCCACGCGCCGTCCGCGGCGGCAGCCACAGCATCGACGGCGTCGTGTCCACGCGGTGCTGTCGCGCAGAGAGGAGTCCCGGCGTAAGCCCATGAGCGCAACTACTTGAGTCAGCGGAGAGCGATAAAGCAACTCACGTAGCGAAACGCCTGCGGCAGCTTGTCGCGCGGAACGATCACGATAGGGTCCCACGGCTTGGACCGTGTCTCGGCCGCGGCGGAAACGGCCTCCATGACCAGTCGGTGGCGCTCAGCACGCTCCAGACAGTCAGCGACCGGCTGAATGAGCGTGTCGGTCGCGTGTGTGGGCTCGAGGAGCGCCTCTTCGCCCCACTCGCGCTCGCTCAGGTCATTCGTGAGCACCTCGCACGCGGGGAACACGCCATCCGCGACGTCCGACTCGGTGAACAGGAACATGACGGGCGTGGCGCGCGCCTCCGACAGCAGGAAGCGCTCGAACGCGTGCCAGTTGGCCGAAGTCTCGGCCGCGTCCGTCTCGTTGTCGGCGTGGAGCGCGAATAGCGACGAGTTGGCCGCCAGCGGCCGGAAGAGCGAGGAGACAGCGGGAGGCGAGGGGGCGAGCGCCGCGCTGACGCGGAGAAGAGCGGAGCAGAGCGCCGCAAGCGCCAGGGACGCGGCCACGAACCGCGAGGATAAGCCGGTCGCCATTTTCGGCGGCAGCTCCGCGCTTGTCTTCTTGGCGCGGCTCGACGCTCGCTCACAAGCATTCCGTTTGATTTACAAACGCTCCGAATTATCTAGTCAGCACCTTCACCCGGAACGTCGGAGTGTATGCTTCTGCTTCCTCCAAGTGTAGCCATGTATCCACCGCTTCAACATTGCTCACAGTAGTTTCTGACGCGACACTCCACTCCACCTCACTCCGCCACAAGCGCGCCACGCTTACAGATCGCCGCCGACAGTGCGAGACGCTCGTGCGCTCGCGGCTCGATACAGCATCGTCGGCTGCCTCACGACTCGCGCGCGGCCTGCTGCGCCTGGATGATCTGCTGGATAAACATGTCCGAGAGGATGATCTTGTCCTGCGCGTTGTTCTGCAATTGCTGCAGGTACTGCACGGCGTCGGCCGAGCTCGCAGTCGCCGCGTAGTTGGCGAACCGCTGGTGCTCCTCGAGTTCCGAGCGCACGTGAAGCAGCAGCCGGTCGAGGTACCGGCGGTGCGTCACCGACGCTTTGGCGAGGACGACGCTCAGCGGCGAAGGCTCGTCGGCATCGGCCTGTCCGTCGTCGAGTGTGGCAGGAGCAGGAGCGGGAGGGGGAGACTTCGGCGTGACCGGCGTCGTCTCGCCGCTGGCGTCTTGCTCCAGATCCTCCGTCATCTCGCTCAGAATTTTCTCGGCCGCGGCGCTGTCCTGGCCGACGTAGCTCTCACCGAGCCCCTCTTTCATGTGCGCTTGCTGTTGCTCCTGTAGCTTCTCACCCGAGATCGTGAGGAACACCTGGTGCGGGCGAGCAAACACGCCGTGCTTGGGCTTGCACCGGAAGTAGTACCGACCCTTAACGCAGCCGTCATTCTTCCCGAATGGTTCGTCGAGCTCGACGCCGACCCAGACACCCTTGACGCCCTCAATGTCGCCGACGTACCGCACGAAGCCGAAGAGCTCCTTCTCGGGGATGCAGACGCGGTCGCCGATGTCCAGGTTGTAGCCCGAAGCGGCCGCCTGTCCGTTGTCGTCGACGCTGGCGTTCGAGGCTGAGCCGCCGCCGCCCTTCTGCGCGGCGAGGTCGCCCACGTCCGTGGCAACGAGCGCCTCGAGCCGCTTCTGGATCTTGTAGTCGACCATGGTGAGCAGCACGGACGCGCGCTTTGGAAACTTCTGGTGGAACGCCACGAAGAGCTCGTGCGCCTGGCTGCGACACGAGGCCGACGCGTCGTACAGCGCGCTGCGCAGGCCCTTCTCCAGCTGCTGCACGTCGCTCCTGTCGAGCACGACGCTCCAGCACGTGACCGCGCTCTTGAGGCTCGTGATGCAGCTCAGGCGGATGAGCTTGTTCTTTGAGTCGAGCAGCATGTCGACGAAGAGGCGTAGCGTGGCGCCTTTGACCACCGTCTGCGTCGCAACGGCGTCGATGCACTCGCTGCAGTATGTGCCACAGACCTTGTTGCCGCCACCGCGCACCTCGAGCAGCGGAACGAGCACCTCGCGCAGGAACGGCGCCATCGCATCGCGCGTCGTACGCGAGATGGTCGCGAGCAGCGCGCACGCCTCCTTGACGATCTGCGAGCGCAGGTCCTGCACCATGGCCTTGAGCGGCCGCAGCGCCTTCCACACGTCGCTCGAGAGCGCGTTTGTGAGCGTCCCGGCCTGCTCCATGCCCTCGAACGTCTTCTGCAGCTCCAGTAACGCGTTCATGCGCTCCTGCCAGTTGTCTGTGTTCTTGGCCACGCGCTCCATCTCGCGCGTCACCACCGCCAGCAGCGCGCCGTCCGCCTGCGCGCGGCACGACGGCGCGAGGACGTCAGACGCCGCACGGCGACCGCAGATTCGGGTAGCAGCGCACCTTGCTCATGACTGCCGGACCGACGAGGCAGGGGAGCAGGGGGCGACGACCGCGACGAGGACGGCGCCGACCTTCGGCGTCCAGGTGAGCCACGCCACACCGCGACACGCCACCACCGAGCTTTCAACTGGACGAAGAAGGCTGGTCGGAGGTGTTGGAATGGGAGGAGCGGATCACACACGTTCCTGCTCGCGTAATCACCTTAGTTCCGTCACTCGACACTATCCAATCATTCGATGTTCTAGCCAATCCGAGGCGATCCCATTCCTTGAGATACAGTAGTCAACACATCCAGTACAAGCAAACACTTTGTATGGTCGAATGCATGTGTCTGAATGAGTTGTCTCGCCTAATCGTCACTACTCCACGTCTCGAATGAATGTATTAGCCAAAATAGTGAAAACGCGCGACCCAGCGCAGCGATAATGCCGTTCTCCGGCCCCAGAAAAGCATTTGCCACAACCATCCGGCAGTTCACTGCTCGCCGTCATCGAAAGCTCACGCTCATGCTCATGGTCTCGAGCGAGCGAGCGGCCAGCCTGAACGCTAGTCGCCGCCCTTGGGGCCACACAGCGCGTTCGTGATAACGCGGCCAGTGTTTGACATCGTTGTCAGTCAGTCACAGGCTGCGTCAGAAACTTCAGCATCCCACGCAGAACCTGCCGAAGCGTCCAATCAAGCCGCCAAGCAGTCGATCCGTCCGGTCTCCGCTCCGCTCGGTTCGCTCGGAGAGGATCCTTTCGGCCGCTCCCCTTCCGCCCGCTCGCCCACGGACGTGGCTGCTTTGTCAAACGAGAGGGCTGCTTGCCTGCCTGACCCACCTGCGTGATGCTGCTGATGACCAAAGTCCGTCTGGTCGGTCGCCTCTTTGCTCGCGGCAGGCACGCCAGCCTCGGGCGGGCCGCCCGCCACTGGGTCCATTGCCCTCGGCGGCGTGGGAAGAAAATCGAAACGCTCGGTCGGTCGGCGTCCCGACACTCGACCAAGCGAGCGATCGGTCAATCGCCGGCTGGTGGTGGCAAATGAGAATGAGGAGGGAGGGGGAGGGGGAGGGGCGTGTTCTCCGCCTCCATTTTGGTGGGATGCGTGCGGGGCGGCGGGCTCTTGTGCGATCGATCGCTCCCTCGGGTGCCAATGACTGGCGTAAGGGGGAGTGACGGAGGGGGCCATGGAGCGCGCGGAGATCAGAGCGGCCACTCTCGGCCGCCGGGGAGGAGTCGGCCAGTGCAGCTACTTGGCAGCGTACGCACACGACCGCTCGGTCGCTCGCTCCGTTGCTCGGCCGCTCGTTGGCGCGACCATCGCGTCGGCCGCGAGCCTCGCAGCTAGTAGCCGCGAGGGCTCGGGTCGAGACCGCGCGCGCACCGGCGGGAGCTCGGAGCTCCTCGGACCGAAGAAGGACTGGCTGGCATTCGTGGCGGCGGCGTTGATGGCGTGGGGAAGGAGAGTGGCATGGCTGGCTGGCCGGCTGAAGCTTCCTCCCGTCCGTCGGTCAAGCACTTCAGGAATCAATCTCGTCTTCTGATCTGCTGCGGTCCACTGTGACGCAAAAAGCAGGCGGCCAAAGATGGGCTTTCCGCCCCCAGAACGCGCTTTTCGTCGTATTTTCGCTCGCAGTGGCGTATTTTCGCTCGCAGAGACGTATTTTTGCTGGAACCCTTTCGCGCGGCCAGACAGGCAGACGACCACATGGCGCGCGCGCAAACAGGTCGGCGCTCTCTGCGCGGTTGCTTCGCACCGGCACGCGGCAGCCGGCGCCGCGGCCCTGTCAGAGCAGCAGAGTCGAGTCCATGCGGCCGGCTCGGTCTGCGCTCTGCTGTGTGGTCTCGCCCGTTCGAGGGTGATCCAGGTGGCGCGTGGGCGGCAGAAACGGCGGCCGAACGGAGCAGAGAGGGCGACCGCGAAAGGGTCAACTCTTTCGCGGACGGCTCTGTTATAGCATTTGTACCACGGACTGACTGACCCTTTCGTCGGCGCAATCCTTCTGGCTGGCAGAAAACCTGACCCCTTTCTGAACCACGCACCCTCCTCCTCCCGACATGATATTCATCGAGCCACTTTCGTTACGCTGTACGGACCCGCATAAGCGCACCCATATCACCACAACACACACCATGACAGCATTTCCATAAATGTCGCTTTTCTATCTTGCAAATTTTCAGTAAACTATCGACCTCCTCGCTCCTCTAAACCAGTTGGTTCGCCTCCTATTCACAGAAACCCACTGAGCAAACGCCATCCGCTCGCCGTAAACTTCCTTTCGCCTCCAAACCGCCCTAATTCTGTGTGTGCCTTTTCTCAGCGCCGTGCGCGGGCGGCGTGACTCGGCCCCAGTATACCGTTCCGAATCGCTCGCGCTAACTCGCGATGCCCGGCCAGCCGCCACACAACACTAAACTCCGACCGACCGCGCTCGCTCGCTTGCTCGGCACGAGTAGCGTCGCCCGCCCGCGCCGCCTCGTCCGTCCGCCACCTGCCTGCCTGCCTGCCTGCCTGCCTGCCTGCCCTCGGCCGGTCGGCGGCGCCGCGCACTCCCTCGCGCACGCTCGCGGCCTGCCTGCAGTCTACAGTCTACCGCCAGTCTGCGGCGGCCCCGGCACTTGTCGCGGCCTCGTCGGCGCCTTTCGGGGCCTCGTAGCCACTTGTAAGCGGGGTCGGGACGGCGGACGGGCGTGCTTCCTCTTCCTGATGATGAGAGACACCAGCGCCCGGTTCAAGTACTCGGAGCGCGCGGCCGCGGCCGGAGACGCCGCGGCGGCATCGGCGTCCGCATCGGCGGCAACGTCGGCGGCAACGTCGGCGTCGGCGTCGGCGTCAGCGTCGGCCGCGTCTGGCGCGGCGGTCCCCCCTGGCGGCTCCCGCGCCGCCGCGCCGTCCCGCGAGCTCATCCAGGAGCATTTGCGCCGGTACTACCGCCCGGCGGACGGCCACCGCCCGGCCGCATCCTCGGACGCAGACGCAGAGGGAGACGCGGATGGAGACGTGGACGCGGCGGCGGCCGCGGCGCTGCGCGCGGACCTGGCGCCGTTCTCGGCGCTCAAGCTGGGCGGGCTGTCGCTCGGCGACCGGTGCGCGCGGCTGCTGGGCGGCGTGCTCGGCGGCGGCGCGTGCTCGCTGCGCACGCTCGACCTGGGCTTCAACCGCATCTCGGACGCAGGCGCGGCGCTGCTGGCGGCCGCGCTCGGCTCGAACGCGGCGCTCGAGAGCCTGTACCTGTCTGGCAACGAGATCTCGCCGGCCGGCGCGCGGTCGCTCGCGGACGCGCTGGCGCGCAACGCGACGCTGCGCTCGCTGCACCTGAGCGGCAACAACGTGGGCGAGGACGGCGCGCGCGCACTCGCGGACGGGCTGGCGCGCAACCAGGCGCTGCGCTCGCTCTACCTCGGCACGAACGGCATCGGCGCGAGCGGCATGGCGGCGCTCGCGCGCGCGCTGTGCAGCAACCGCAGCCTCGAGGAGCTCACGCTGGGCCAGAACCGCATCGGCAGCGCCGGCGTGGCCCACCTGGCCGAGGCGCTCGCCACGGGCCAGGTGCGCCTCTCGACGCTCGAGCTCGGCAAGAACAGCGTCGACGGCGACGGCGCGCTCGCGCTCGCGCGCGCGCTCTGCGGCGCCGGCAACGCGCTGCAGAACCTGTACCTGGACCACAACCCGCTGGGCGACGCCGGCGCCGCGGCGCTCGGCGCGCTGCTCGCCAAGAACAGCGTGCTGCGCGTGCTCGACCTGAGCTACACGCGCATGTCGCTGCTCGGGCTGCGCGAGCTCGCCGCCGGGCTCGCGCACAGCGCCTCGCTGCTCTGCCTGCTGCTCGACGGCCACGACTGGGCCAGCACGCAGTTCATGAAGAAGGGCACGCTGCTCGGCGGCGCCTCGCTCTCGGCCAGGGCCGCCGACGCCTACGCCGCCTCGTGCATCGCCAGCGCCGTGCGCGCCAACCCCAAGCCGGCGCTCGCCAAGCTCACGGGCGTCGACCTCGCGCTCGCCGTGCCGCTTCCGGGCGCCGACGACCAGGCCGCGTCGACATCGTCGGCCTCGTCCACGTCGACATCGTCGGCTTCGGCGTCTGCCGCGGCGTCTGCCCCGGCGTCTGCCGCGGCGGGGAACGGCCAGCCCGCGCGGAGGTACTCGGACGCGCTCTCGCGCAACGAGCAGCTCCTGAAGCTGCTGCACACGGCCAAGCCGCCTGTGGGCAGCAAGAACAAGCGCAAGACGGCGGACGACGAGCAGGCGGCGGCGGACGCCGGTGTCGGCGCCGCCAAGGACGTGGCCGCAAAGGACGCCAAGGACGAGGACGAGGCCCAGCAGCACCTCAAGTTCCAGAAGCTCGCCGGGAACCTCAAGGCCTCGTCCTCGACCGGCAGCCTCGGCAGCGGATCTGGCAGCGGCAACGCACTGCTTGCGTTGCTGCCGCCGCCGCCGCCGGCCGCCGCTGCTGCTGCCGCTGCTGTGAACGCTGCTTCGACCGCGACGACGACGACTGGGACGACGACGACGAGCGGAGGAGGAGGAGGAGGAGGAGGAGGAGGAGGAGGAGGCGCGTCGCCCAAGGCGAGCAGCAAGCGGCCGCCGCGTGTGCTGCGCATCCCGTCGCGCGGGTCTCTCGGCGCGCTGGCGAGCGCGGAGAAGCGGCTGGCTCCCAAGTCTCCGCGCTACGAGAGCACAATGGAGGTGCACGTGCGCCGGGTGGTGGCCGACATTGCGGCGCTGCCCTTCAGCACCGAGGAGCTGGCCACGCTGCGCGCCTTCTACCTTGGGCAGCAGGACGCTGGGGACGCCGGCTGCGCCTGCCCCGTGCGCGCCAACGGCCAGGCGGACGACGACGTGGCGCTCTCGGCCGTGTGCTCTGCCTGCCGCGCGAGTCGACTGGCCAAGTACCCTCGCGCCATGGTAGGTTGCACGCGCGTTACTCGGCCCCAGCGTCGCGGTCGTTGGCTGGCACGAGCGGCGGCGTCTAACGGACGCTTGTGGGACGTGCGTCTATCTATCTGGCAGGCGATCAAGGCGCGCATGGGCCGCGAGGACGCTGGCGCGCTGCTGGTGCTGCTGCGACAGCTGCACTACCTCCTGCAGGCCTTCCAGCACGTGGAAGGCGCCGAGCAGGCCGTCGACCGCGTGCTTGCCGCGGCCCACGGCGGCGCGGAGCCGCCCCGGGCGGACTGCTGAGCAGGGTGAGCGGTTTTGGGCGGCGCGTAGAGCAGGAGGAGCACGGGCGGCTATTTATCACGGGGTAGAACGCGTTGAAGACGATGGGCAGAGCCGGCCACGTCGACGGCCGGGCGAGCGCGTAGCAAATACAGATTGCTACTTTAGAGAAGTAGTCATTGTGAGAAAAGCTCTCCGCCAGGACGCTTGTCGAGCGTCTTGGCACCGACTCCAAGTACGGGGTGACCGGCGATCTCGCCGCCACGTTCCAACCACGCGCGCGCATCCTCACGCGCTCTGCCGACAGAACTCTGGCGGGTGTCCGAAGCCGGCCACCTCGCACTCGGCGAGCAGCATGAGGTTGATGGCGGCG
>JAADYC010000756.1:0-13894 GCA_023338135.1 Phytopythium kandeliae
ACTACGCAGGCTTCGCTTTCCGGCCCGAAGGCTTCTTTGACCGCAACCCGACGCTCGACGTGCCCGAGGACCCCAACGGCAAGCAACACTCCAAGCGCTGCTGCCCGTGAAGGAAGAGTAGAGCCAGAGGAGAGATCATGAGTGAGTAGCGTAGGTGGTGGCAAGTGAATTTCATTGTGACAGCGACTGCGTTTCCACCAATCGCTTTGCGATCGCGCCTACCTACTCGCTACGACCTAGAATACGGACTGCACCGTGTGAGCAGGTTCGAGCCGAAACTCCCGGACTCACGCTTTCTCGCTCTCTACCAAGTTCTTCAACCGCGTTGTAAGTACTTCAGTCTTGCTCGCTCTTCGAGCAGCTCCGTAGTCGCGTGCAGGATGTTCAGCGAGACGTTCACGCCACGATCCAAAAACTCTTGCAGCCACTGATTTTACAGTGCAAAACGTTTCGGGATGTGACTTTGCCATTCGGTTTGCCGCACACGACCTTCGAGAACGCGACGTCTTCGAGGTCTTCGTGACAGTGATAGCATCGTTTGCCTGTCCAAAATTCATCGATCGATCGAACAGTAGCGCGCTTTGCAAGCTCCTTCTTCAATACCTTCACAGGTCCGGTTGCGTGTCCCTTGATACCATCGCGGCGACTCCAGACTCCAAATCCCACGAAAACGGTCGGATCCGCAACGGGAACGATACACTCAGCGATGTGACTCAGTGTCTTCGACTGAGCACGCGCGAGTGGAAGCGCCACTTCCGAAAGACTTGTCAAGAACAGAAGTCGATGAGCCACTTGATGTTCGTCCACACGAACGTCAAGCGCTCGAGGTATCGTGAAGACGACGCTGTCTTGAAGGATGGCACGTCATGCATTAATTCTCCGCAGTCGGTTCCACGACGCTTGGTGCCTTCACGCCACGCGCGAGTCTTGTTGTGCCCGGCGAGATGACGGTACTCCCGCGTCGAGATCGACTGGATGGCGAAGGTGTCGCGTAGACTTCTTTGATGAACGCGCTCTCTCTTGATCCTGCGCAGGTACTCTCGCTCCGTCACTCGTCCCACTTTCTTGCACTTCTTCAATTGGCGATGCTTCTTCTTCCTGCGTCGAGCAACGCGCTTCGTCTTCCATTTGGCCGTCCGCGTACTGGCAACACGCTTCTTCTTTCGGAACCGGTAGTGACTGCGAGGACTGAACATATCGTCGTTCACCGTTCATACGCTCCAAACTGTGCACAGCTGACGCATCTCCAGGTCGAGCCCGATGATCTTGGATGCTGGGAAGACACGCCCGATCTTCGGATCAAGCGCCTCGTAGACAAATACTGGTTCTCGCCATCGATGGCATCACGCTTCCGCACGACCGAGACTTCGTATCCGTTGGTTGTGATGTCGTCGGCGAGCTTCCATCCGCCAGTCTCAAACTTGGCGATGTCGAAGTGCGCTCTCCAGACAGCGTCGCGAAAAGCTGAAGCTTCTTGTTTGAGGACACTCGCAGGCTCGCTTCACGCTTCGGTTGCAGCAAGAAGTTCTTGTACGGATCCTGTTCATCCAGCGTCTCCTTGTCACAACGCTGACGGATTCTTGTCCACGTCTAATGGAGGACAGAGGAGTCGATCGCGATATGTGCAGGAACAAATGATGTCGACATCGGTAGGATGGAAACACACGATTGTCCTTGAGCTTGAAATCGGCGTCGTCCTTGCTTCCATCGTTCGGTTTGACTTCGCTTTCGTCTTGTCGAGACTCCATGTACACCAGCATCTCGTGTAGCTTGACGACAAAGAACACCAGGTGTCGTTCAATCGTCTTCTCCGACGGATAGAGTGTCAGCCACTCCCGTATCTCGATGGCGAATCTGCGTCGAGGGTTCCACTGTTGGAATGTTTTCTGAATAAGTATGTGAACGACATCAGCTGGGGAGAGATCGTAGTACAGCTTGACATATCTGGTGAGGCGACAGTAGAAGTGTAGAACAATCATATTGTGCGCGTTCGCCTTCATCGCCTTGCTCATCGCGCTCTTGGATTTGTCTCAGTTTACGATGACTGGACGCTCATATCTGACTTGTTGCTTGCGCTGTTGTCGATAGATATTGATGGACTCGTTGAGAGCTGCGTCAACACCGTTGGAAGGAGAAAACATGTTGATGCCAACACCAGAGATGCAGCGATTGAAGGAGTTCAGGTCAAGTACCGGAAGCTCCGTGCTGTCGCTCTCCGGGAACCTCAAGAGATGGAAGTTGGCCAAGTGCCAAGCTTCGATCTGAATCTGGCGTAGAACGAGTACGCTTCTCTCAATCTCATCGCTGATCAGGTGTTGTTGAGGTTGAGTGTCGACAGCGTTGAGGAAGAACCGGTTGAGCGAGCACTTGATGGCAGCCATCTCGTCCTCGTGGATGCCAATGTAGCGGAACTGCGCGTAAGGTTTGTGAAACTCCGTCTCGTTCCGCTTGGGATCATTCTTGCCTTGACCTGAATTTGTGCGAACACGCTTGGTAGCAGTCGGCGATAAGTCTGGTCCAGGGTTGTGCGCAACATTCTGGGATCGGGAACGTTTCGACGCCATAGTCTGGCGCGATTCGCTCGATTGAGCGGCCTTGACGCTGGGAGTGAAGCAAGCTTCCAAAGCGTATAGGTGAGATCGTGGTGTAATGGGGTTCTGTCCACGACAGTCTCCGAAACACGGCACGCACACTGGCGCTTGAAGGAAGACTTGATTCCCGGCGTGGAGGGAAGTAGCATGATGTGTTCTGGTGCTTTGACACAGAATTAAAACAACAGCTTACCGTCTTGGAGCTTCTCGCGTCGCTGCACTTGTGATAGGATATGCAGGGGAAGGGTGCTCCGTCTCTACCTCCCCCTACAGGGGAGCACCTCGCTTTGCCCGGCATCAGTGTGCGTGACAGCCAAGCGAGTAGGCATATTTCTCACGACTCAATCGAATCGAATTGTGTCGCCATCGCGCAGCCTTTCGTTCAAAGTCGACACATCAACGTCGATACGAGTGCATACACTCACTGCTTTCAAGTATCAGTCCAGGAAGTGTCGTCGTCGTGATGCTAGCCACCGCGCAGTGCAACGCATGCAGCTGCACAGATCTATTATCAGTATATATGCCGCTACCTGGCCTCATCTCTTCGTTTTTAAAGAACTTGCATCAAGCAGGACCATCAAATATTGACCAACATCATCAAATTTGTCGCATTATCCCATGTGTTTCACGCGGTAGTGTTACAATCCATCGTCTAGCTCCGCCGCAAACATCGCGATAGAGCGAAATGGTGTGTCTACATCCGCCTCCATCGTCCTCATCCATCCTCACTCGTCTCCACCGGTCTCCATCGATCTCCATCGATCTCCATCGATGTCCACTCGTCTCCATCCGTGTCAGTGTCCATGCGTCCTTCCGTGTGTCTGCCGCGCCGTTGCTAGTTGTCTGACCAGCGCGACTGTCTGCGTGTCCAGCAGTATCTGCAGCCTGTGTGACCACGTTGTTGTTGTGCGTGTCCAGCTCCACAACACCTTAACGCAGTATCGCAGTCTGATCCGCGTCCATCATGCTCTTGGCGATACGGCTCAAGGCAGTACAGCAGTCGGCAACACGCGCCGTGCCATCCAATGCCTTAGCTGCGCCAGTCGTCAGTGTGGTGTCCGTCAGCATGATCTCCACAACCACTTATCGCCCACGCGTGTCTGCTGCTGTGTTGATGTAGACGTGGAACACACAGCGAGTAACAACAGCAGCAGCCGTCCATCCGTGATAAGACTGCCAGTTGTGCGCATGTGATGGCGCAGTTTGCGTCTGCCATGCGTGATCTGCCAGTGGCTGCGCAGATAACACCAAACGCGGCTGGTTGAGTAGCACCACATGCCTGCCCGTTCACTGTTTGTTGTTGCAGTGGCCTCGCTTTCGTTGAGGTGTGTCCACCAGCAATGCACTAATTGAGTTTGATTATGCAGTGGCCAACCCGCCAAACACTATACTTGTCGACTCTAATCCAATAGTCACAGATGCGCACATGCAGACGCGCAACATGCAGACGCGCAACATGAGTTGCCTCGCAGTGAATTGCCGCGCTCGCCCCGCACTTGATGCCGTCCGCGAACCTGGATGCTTTTTGTATTGAGCCGATTTTGAGCAAGGCGAGGAAACGTTGGAGTGAACTACTGGTCTGATTCGAATAAATACGATCGCACTTTCGCGAATTGTCTGGGACTGGTGTCATTGACCCAATTTAGCGCACGGGGTCGATTCGCTCTCAAATGTGGGTGCTCAACAAAATGACGATTCAAAATTGAAGTGGTGTGAGCGCGAGCGCGAGCGCGAAGGCGAGTGACTTCGCCCCGACGCTCCAGTGCGCGGGCGATCTAGATCAAGACGCAGACGCCTCGCACTCATCAATCCGACGGCGTCCGTTGCTCCTCAGTCGAGCGCATGGACGGCGCTTAAACCTCCATCAGGTCGTAGACGTCGCAGCCGTCCGTGACGGCCGACGTGTATGAGGAGCCGTCGGTCGTGCTGTATCCAGTGGGGATCCACGAGCCGATGACCTTGTCCTGGCCCTGGAGCAGGTACGCGTTGTTGGTGACGGGCTCCGTCGTACCGAAGTACGTGCAGGCCTTCTGGTAAAAGGCGTTGATGCACGTCGAGCTGCCCTTGAGGCGGTTGTTGACGTCCACGACGCCATCACGCACCGTGTCGAGCATCTCGCAGTCGCCGTCCGAGTCACCCGACGAGTACACAGGCGCCTTCTCGTTGTGCGACTGCTTGATGACGCTCGTGACGATCGACGCCTTACCGGGGCCCCACGTGATCGGGTAGTCCTCGATCAGCTGGCCCGTGAACTTGCCGGCGTCGTCGAACGAGAAGCGTACGCCGTACACGTTCGTGTTGGGCACCATGTACGTCAGGCCGAGCAGGTTCCCAGCCTCCTCGGCGAAGATCTGCGGTGACGCGCTGATGATGTACACCTCGACGTCGTTGTCGCGTAGCGCGCGCATGGTCGTTTCCTGGCCGTTGAACGGTCGCAGACCCGTGGTGTAGCTGCCCTCGACCTGGAGGTCGCCCGTCGACGTGTAGGCTGGGGCGTCCAGCGCCGCCGCGAGGTTCGAGCGGAGGCTCGTGTGGATCATGGTGCGAACCTCGGTCTCGGTCATGCCCACGAGCATCTGCGGGAAGATCGTCATGGCGATCGTCATGGAGCACTCGCTGTGGTCGTTGCCGCCGTCCATGGCCTCCATGCCATACGTCAGGAACGCGAACTTGGCGCGGAAGTTGGTGTACTCGGTTGTGGCCTTGACTTCCTCGAGCTCGGCCGCCGTGCCCGACGTGAGGTTGTAGTATGGGCCGATGTACGAGTCGTACAGCACTTGGTAGTCGGCCGCCGTCGAGCTGAGCACCGTCGCGAGGGTCACGTCGTTGCCATCCACGTCCGTGCCGAGCACCGAGTTGGTGCCGTTGACCAGGCACGCGTCACTCGACGTCTCGTTGTAGCCGAGCGCGAAGACGGTCGCGAACTCGTCCGGCGTCATGCGGAAATCGAGGTTGTCCACTTGGTAGTACACGGACGTGTACGAGATGTCGCCGTACATGCACGTGTTGTCCCAGTCGAAGACGGCGTAGGCCTCGCCGGACGCGCGGACACTACCGACGTTGGCCAAGAAGGACCCAACGACGCCGTTGTTGTAGTCGGACGCCTCGGCCGCGATGAACGACGAGTTGGAGGCCGCGGCTTGGGCTGTGAGCAGCGCCGCCGAGAGCAGCGCCGAGCGCACGATCGATCCGCACGTAAGTACCATCACGAATCGGGAGTGAGGCGGCCTTGCTTTGGCGGAGGCACGGCTGGAGGACTTGTGGCGGTCGCGGGGTAGATCCGAGAGTGAGAGAGCCTGACCGAGGCGCGGCCCTGGACCGGCGCGGCCTCGGCTCGGCACCGCACCGTCTTCGCGCGCGCGCATTACAAGTCCAATGCCCATCATGGGTGAAGCGGCGCGGAAGCGTGATGCAAGCAGCGTGGGCGGCGTTTACAGGACGAAGCGCGCTATACTTAGCCGCAACCTCGTCGGGGCCGGATCTCTTGCCTGGTTGATGGCCGCCCGAGCCGGAGCAGGGAGGTGGACGCTCCCATCTCCGTGCATTCCCTTCCGTCTCGCGTCTCAACGCAGACGGTGGGCACTCCAAAGTGAGTGCGTACACCGCCGCACACAGGCTCGGCTCGGAGCAGGGTGGCGCAATGCAATGCAATGCAAGCAGACCAAGCAGTTCGAGTTGGCGCGCTGGATCTCCGTGAGACGGTCGCCCCGCATGCGACTGGACTAGCCGCAGCGAATCGCGCCGGAGATTCGCCGCGGCGGCGCACCAGAAACGGCCACCGACACTAGCATCGCGGCGGTGGGCAAATGCGCGGCGAATCTCCAACGGCCGGGAAGACAGGCGAACTCTTGCTTGCTTCCTGCGCGTCAAGTCGCGAGAGATGGAGCGTGTGTGTCAAACGTCAGCACCAACACCAACGACATGGACAGGACTGAAGCAGGACTGAAGCAGGACAGAAGTGGCAGAACACGGTTGAATGGCATAGAGCGAGCGAGAGAAGGCGAGTCAAAGCTCACCTTGATTGATCAGAGCAGTCGCCGACTCGCACCTGCAAATAGAAAGACGTGTTCACGCCGGACACATCCAAGATATTCAGACTGCAAATCGCAAATCGCAGATGGATCGTCCGGAGCCCATCATGGCCGTGATGGCAGCCTTCTCGACCTCAGACTGCGCCTTCAGCGCTGCGGGAACTGTGCCGACCCGACGGCGTGTGCTGTACGATACCCAGATTTCACCACACGTGCAGCAGCACTCCCAGTCGTTGAGTTTGTGCTTGTCTGGAGGGTCTTGCCGGTGCCTTGGTCCGTTGGATCACCGCTTGGAAGGTTGGGAAGCGAGAACAGAGCGGCATCTAGCCATCCCGGCAGGCGGCCGCCAGGACTCGAACCGTACGTGCAGCTCGAGGTGTAAGCCACAAGCGTCATGCAACTGCACAGACGATAGACCAAAGGCCGTCACGCCACAGCGCTCCCGACCAGCATTCGCTCTGCCTTGGCACAGGGCCGCACCACGACGTTTACGAACGGATCGGATCCAAGCTCGTGTGGCAAATGCTGTGCTGACGTCGCTTGTTGCTGCTCCATGGCCAGTTGCAGCAGGATGATGGCAAGACGAATGTCCTGGGGTTTTGTGGTTTTTGATTCGAGAGGAAAGTGGTTGGAGCTGTATTCAAGCTGGAAAAGCAGCGTCACTCCCTCGAGAGATAGACATATTGGGGTTTGCCGCATGGCTCAATAGAGATTCTCACGACGACATTAGTGCCAATTCAAACACAATATGACGCGTTAAAGTTTGCAATAGAGGAATCTGGCAGCCTTAGCTTTTAGTTATGAATTGGGGGAGCTTGGGAATGTAAACGCAATGTAGTTTTACGCGTGCTCGCTTGGCTGTTGTGCGCACTGATGCCGAGTGGAGCGCTCCCCCTCCGCAGTGGGGAGATAGATGGAGAACACCCTTCTCCTTATTACGCATTCGCCTCTAGCTGCAGCGAATCCAGTGGCGTTATGGCGATTGTTCGATTTGCCTTTTCGATGTCAAAATGAAATTTGGCGAAACACCATTTCATTCTCTTTTATATTGGAGCCGGCTAGTCATCACGCTATCCAAGCGGCGCTGCAAGCTGCTGATGCTGGCGCCGCGACAGAAACTGCGGATTCGCCTCTTTCGAGGGTAATCGAAGCAAGCGGACTCGCTGTCCAGGTCTTGGTGGCCGAGAGCGAGACGCGCGGCGCCAAGACGACACCAGTCCGCACTTCCTGGTCAACCTGGAGCCACTAGTTCGCATGAAGAAGCCATAGCACAGTTGCGCGCATTCAGCTGTAACGCTTTGCTGCCGCGAACATCGTCCGTTGAACGCATGGCCGAGGAAGCGAGTGTCGCGGACGACCGACGGCACGGTCGATATCTTGAACCAGCTAGAACTATCTTCTAAGTGGAAGGCAATATACAACGCGTGCGTCCGCGTCGAGGCGCCAGCCGACTCGCGCGCGTCGGCCGACCAGCCAGTGCATTTGTCTGTACAATGAGCAGACGCTCAAGCGCGGCCTGGATACGCAGACAAACTGCTTGGACTACGTTACCCAAGTGCGAATCGCCAGCCATGTAAGAGGGTCTGCAGGGATGAAGTCGATGCTCGCAAGCAAGAGGTACTCTCATGAAAGTCGCGGACACTCCGCGCCATACATTATTATCCGGCCGAAACAGCACCCCATTCCTCTGTGGAGATCATCTACAGCGCGCCGGGCTTCGAGAAGGCGTAGCAGAGGCAGCACGATGATAACGAGATGGAGCGTGCGGTGCAGACGCTGGACAGCCGAAACATGTACAATCATATAGAACGAGCCGGTCGACAGGCACCGATCGCAGCGCTCAGAACTTGGAGGCGGCCGAGGCACGGCTCTGAGCGCTCAACAGGTTCTCGCGCATCCCCTTGGCGAGCGCGGGAGACATCGGCGCGGCGTCGAGACGCGGCTTGACAACCATCAAGAAGTACACGGTCCCGAGTGCGAAGAGGACGACGGATCCGCCGATGCACGCGAGGAAGTCGGTGTCGTTCACACCGGTGTAAAAGATGGCGAAGAGGCAGATGGCGACCATGACGAGACAGAGCACAGCACCCGGGATGCCGAAAGGGCTGCGGTACGGCCTCGGGCGGTTGGGCTGCTTGACGCGGAGCATGATGAAGGAGACGAGCTGGAACGAGTACGAGATGAGGCCTCCGATGAGCGCAAAGTCGATGAGGACGGTGCCGAGGCGCACGTCTCCGACGGCGAAGTGCAGGATAACGGCGATGACAATGGCCACCGCTCCGCCAGTGATGAGTGCCACGTAGGCCGAGCCGCGCGTCGGGTGCACCTTGGTGAGGAACGCCGGGTAGTATCCGTCGCGCGCGATGGCGTACAGCAAACGGCCCATACAGAAGACGAACGAGTGCGTGCTCGAGATGATGCCGACGACTGTGATCCACATGAAGCAGGACAGTAGCGTCGTGTCGCCGAAGACGCTCTTGTATCCCTCCACAAGCGGCGCCGTGGACGCGAGCACGCCGGTCGCGCCAGGCGCCACCAGCGTGCTCAAAATACCGGTCGCGAACGAGAGCAACATGAGCGTGATGAAGGATGCGATCAATCCTCGCGGCATGTTCTTCTCGGGGTCGATCGTCTCCTCGGCCGCGAGAGGGAGCTCTTCGATGCCAAAGTAGAACCAAAGGCCGAACGAGAGGCCCTGGATTGAGTCACTCCACGTCGTGTACTCCCAGTTCTGGTCGGCAACCCACGTGTTGTAGTCCAGCTGGGTGGCTGCGCCAACATAAAAGATCACGAGCATGAGGATCGACAGGAGCGTCGCCGCCACTTGGACGCGGAACGAGGCTTCGACACCCAAAGCGTTGAGGCCCACGAAGATGACGGCAAAGAGCATCCACCAGAACGGACTATAGCTCGTGCCGATGCCGAAGAGCGCGTCAAGATACAAGTAAATGGTATAGAAGGTGGTTGCGACGGTGACGACGACCTTGAGCGTCTCGGCGAGACCGGCGAAGAAGGCGGCACGGGGACCGATCGCATGGAGCGAGAAGATGTACGGCCCGCCGCCCGCCGGGATCATGGAGGACATTTCGGCGATGGAGAAGGCCAGCAGCACGTAGAGTACGGTCACGAACGCCAGGATGATCAGCATGCCATTGAAGCCCGCGACGAGCGTCGCCTGCCAGCCGTAGAAGTCGCCACCGATGACACAGCCGACGCCGAGTGCCCACAAGTGCGGCACCTTGGCGTATCGGTGCGAGCCGACCTCGGTCGCGGCGTCGACGTTGATAGACACCGAGCTCTCGGGCATGCTTGCGGGTCGAGCGCTGGTTGTGGGAGCGGTGGTGGTGCGTCGAAGTGAACTGTGCGGCTCAAATTGGAAAGTGAGAGAAGCGGCGGGTCCAGAAATCGGTTCGAGCAGGTCAGTGCCAAGGCGGCTGACGAGCAAGAGCGGAGACCCCACGGTGGCAAGCCCGAGAAGCGTGCCCTGGAGTCTTTCGGAGTCAGTACTTGCTTGACTCGAGTTCTATGGAGTTCATTATGCCTGAGGATGGACAGGTGCTCTGGAGTTGGGTGACGAGGCAAGAGTCACAGCCGAATCGGCCTATGAAGTTGCGCTGGAGGACTCGTGGACGCGTTGATCGTGCTGACGAGGCAGGAGTGATCGGCGACAGAACGTTGACTGTGTTGAAGGCGCTGAGAGATGGATCGTACGCGTGTTTGCCCGCAAGCAGCGCAGTAGCCATGCATCACCAGTTTGAAGAACAAAGTTTGTGGATACTGCAACAGCATATCTCGACCGCAAACGATCAGTCAGCAGAGAGTTCCATTGCAGCTCTAAGCGCCATTGCGGCATTCACCAACAAGACTTGATGGAGAAGAGAGCACGATGGATGGCTCGGCACTTCATGCAGCGCATCCAATTGCGCAATTGTGCATATCAAGCGCAGACTAGAATTGTGTCGCCGTGAGGTTCGAGCGCTGCTGCTGCTGCTGCTGCTGCTGCTGTTATGAGCGAGCTATGCGCTGCACAGCATCCAGTCCGGTCGACTAGCGTTGTTAAATGCATGTTCGCTTCAACAGTAGAAACGACAAAGACACGAATGCAGTTGATCGGTTTAACGGCCGATCTCACGGTCCAAACCTGGCGCGTCTGTCTGCGCTGTTTCCCAGCAGGCAAGAATTCAACAGGCTTCTCTGCTGCATTGCCGCAGCGGATCCCAAGCGACCGACTGGTTGTACATTGCGCGGCAACGGAGTGCACAGCGCAAATCCGCCTGCGAATTCGCTTGACTGCTCGCTCCTCATAGGCTCAAGTGTCGGTGACGCCACGGCGCGTCAGTCCTGGATCCTGCCTCGAGGTTCCTCTCTCTCTCTCTCTCTCTCTCTCTCTCCGATCCCTCTCGCTTTCTTCGTCTCCTCGCCCTCGCCCTTGCCCCACGCACGCCGCTGCCTCGGTTTTCTCGCTCGGCAGTGCAAGTCGGACATGATGTCACGCACGAAGACGATCTGAACTGGCGGTACATACGGTGACGCGGCGTGCGTCACGAGTATGTCGACCAACCAGCGGCGGAAAACGTCCTTCGGTGACCGCAGCGAGGATGGGGAGCGCTTTTCGACAGTTGACGGGACGCGTCCCGGTGCAGGTAAACTTGACGAGGCATCCCGGTGCTGCCGTCGACGACAGCCAATGTCTACACTTGTTTAGGTAAAGTACTTAATGATAGAGGCTGCAACGTAGCTCTTTCCTACGACCAACGCAACCAAATTGGCCAACTTGTCAATGCTGAGAGGTCTGAGAAGGATTTGTGCGCAGCCACCGCCGTGAGCAAGTGAACGCATCCCGTCTGCGAGGCATGCATCCATCGCCATCGACGCTGATGGAGCAACCAAATGCAGGCCACGACCCAATCGCGCTGCCGCGCTATTTATCCGAGCTCCATCGACGCACAGGTCATGGGAAATGGCTGCGGCTGCTCTCTTCGCGTGTGGGCAGTCCCCCGGCAGCATGGACAAAGAGACGCAGCTCCTCTGTCGCTGGGTGCAACGCGTTCTGCTGCGTACCATGTCCGATCCGCAGTTGTCGAAGGCACACCTCCTGAGGCAATGGGCGGCGCGCGTAAGAACTCTCGGCATCGGAGCGCGGCCGTCGCACTGGTCTGCCCTTCCGATGCTCCTGCTCACTTCGCTTTTTGCGCTCGAAGCCGCACCCGCCCAGCCTCCAACTGAAGGACAGCCCACTGCTCACCGCCTGATCCACCATGAGCTGCAGCCACACCAACGCCTCTCCGTCGAGCGCCAGCAAAGTCCTGCATCCGCTGGACCCGATCACGGCTGAAGAAGTGGTCACCGTCAAGCAAGTGCTCGCAGACGCTGGGTACGCGGGCGATGCCATCCGCTACTCGTACGTGATGCTGCGTGAGCCCGACCACGACACCCTGGCCGCGTTCAAGCCAGGCGATGCCGTTCCGGTCCGGGAGATTGGCGCGCTGGTGCTCGACCTCAAGTCCAACGCTGCGCGTCAGACCGTCGTGGACGTGCTGGCGCGGAAGGTGATTGTTGACGAGCTGCTGAACTCTGCGACGGACGGATGGGGACCTATCCTGGACGAGGACTACATGGACGCCGAAGTCATCACCAAGGCCGACCCGGACTATGTGGCAGCGCTCGCTCGCCGTGGCATCACCGACCTGACGCTCGTGCGCGGCGTACCGCTCTCTGCCGGCATGTTCGGCGATCAGTACGGAGACGAGACCGGCTGCCGCATGATCCGCGTGCTGAGTTACCACGCCACCGAGAACACGCACTCGATGTTCGCGCACCCGATCGATGGCATCGTGGCGCACGTGGACCTGACCAACCGCAAGGTGCTCAAGCTCGTGGACACCGGCTACCCGCATGTGCCGCGCGACTCGGGCGACTATCTCGACCCCAAGGTGTCGGGTGAGATGCGCACGGACATGAAGCCGCTGCTCATTACGCAGCCGGAGGGTGCGAGTTTCAAGGTGGTCGACAACGTCCTCACGTGGCAGAACTGGGAGGTCCGCATCGGCTTCAACGGTCGCGAGGGGTTGACCTTGCACGACGTGTCGTTCCGCGACCGCGACCACAACAACGAGAAGCGCCGGATCCTGAACCGTGCGTCCGTGTCCGAGATGGTCGTGCCCTACGGTGAGCCGTCAGCCACGCACGAGTGGCAGAACTACTTTGACGCGGGTGAGTATCAATTCGGCCGCCTCGCCAACTCGCTCGTGCTCGGCTGCGATTGCCTCGGACAGATCCACTACCTCGACGCGACGGTCGTGGACGACTTCTGCAAGCCGTTCGTCATCAAGAACGCCGTCTGCATTCACGAGGAGGACTTCGGCACGCTGTGGAAGCACACGGACGTGTTCACGTCCACCGGGTCGGTGCGTCGCCAGCGCCGACTCGTCATCTCCTTCTTCGTCACGGTCGGCAACTACGACTACGGCTTCTACTGGTACCTCTACTTGGACGGCAAAATCGAGCTTGAGTGCAAGGCGACGGGTATCGTGTTCACGTCAGGCCACCCCGGGGGAAAGGACTACGAGTTCGCGACCGAGATGGCCCCCCGCCTTGGCGCGCCATGCCATCAGCATATGTTCTCTGCGCGCCTCGACGTCGCCATCGACGGCAACAAGTGCCACGTGGACGAACTGCAGGTCGAGCGACTGCCCAAGTCGCCCGAAAACCCCGTGGGGAACGCCTTCAAGCGCGTGTCGACTCGTCTCACGACCGAGAGCGAGGCACAGCGCGAGGCCGACAACACCAAGGGCCGCGCCTGGCTCGTCGGCTCCAGCGAGAAGGTCAACCGTGTGGGCAACCCGACGGGATACCTGCTCCTCCCCGAGGGACAGCCGCTTCTTGCCGCGGCTGACGACTCGTCCATCAAGAAACGCGCGGCCTTCGCGACCAAGCATCTGTGGGTCACCCAGTACAAGCGCGACGAGATGTGGGCCGCAGGCTACACTCCCAACCAGCATCCTGGCGGCGCCGGGCTGCCCGCCTACGCCAAGGCCAACCGCGGCGTCGATGGCGAGGACATTGTCGTGTGGCATACGTTCGGTCTGACGCACTTCCCCCGTCCGGAGGACTGGCCCATCATGCCCGTCGACTACGCAGGCTTCGCTTTCCGGCCCGAAGGCTTCTTTGACCGCAACCCGACGCTCGACGTGCCCGAGGACCCCAACGGCAAGCAACACTCCAAGCGCTGCTGCCCGTGAAGGAAGAGTAGAGCCAGAGGAGAGATCATGA
>JAADYC010000757.1:0-13890 GCA_023338135.1 Phytopythium kandeliae
ACTGGAGGCCGAGACCGCCCGCGCGGACTTACCGACAGACCCATCTCGTGCAATGCGGATGTCAGCTCACTCACTTCAGCTCGCTTCGCGCGAGTGGTCGATCTGTGCAGGCCCTCGAAGCGCTGCAGCCACCAACACGGATATCAGCAGCCTTGCACATGTCCGTCCGCCAGCCGCGACAGCGCCATGTGCCTCACAGTAGTGGACGCGCGACGTCGGTGTGAAGTTGCGAATCCATGTAGTGCTTCCTAATCCAAAACAGTCATGGTCTTGAAGTATCCGCCTCGCTCTCATCAGCCCGCAATGCCTCTCGAGGTTGAGATCCAGCGCTCGCGACTGGCAAAAGTCCTGAAACGAACGACCCTTCTGGACTATTTGTGCCAATCGCACGCGCGTCGGGTCGTTCGTCTTCTTGGATCGCAATAGCTATCGTCTCACGCCCCACACATGCAATGAAACGCTCGTATCCTCATCAGGAAGGGAGGACACTCGGCTCTCAGTCTGCATTGCGTCTCAGGTTCGTGCAAGTCTGGGATGACGGGTAGTCGATCAAATTGATAGCGAGGTCATTTCATTCAAGCTTCCTCGACCGAGTGAACGCCGGACACCACCACCCACCCATTCACCCACCTGTGTGTCCGCGAACCTCGCGATGGAACGAGAGTATGCAAGCCAGCAGCAGCGGCTCCGCTCGGACGCCGAGCCACCGCGCTTCACTTCGATAATCATGTCCCGCGCGCTTCATGTGGCGCTTTCCGTACGACCGCCTGGCTCGCCGGGACCGCTTGGGCTGCGCCGGAGCGCGCATGGAGACCGTTAAAAGGCTCCCATGCCGCTGCGGAGCGTCCCACTTGTGCGTCACCGCCTCTAGTTCGGCTAGAGGCGCTCGATATACAACGGAAGGCGCGCATGGGTCCCATGAGCCTTCCGCATCCACGAACCTCAATTGTCGACACGAAGACACCCTCCTCCAGCACACCACATCATCACTGCTCCGCACTGGAGTTGCGAGTCACACACCAGCTCAGATCTCCATCGCACGGCTCAGTAGTCACAGAGCCTCGCCGCTTAGCGCGTGGAATGTGGTGTACGCGCCTTCCATGCTTGGGCGTTCGGAAGGGTCTGCGTTCAGCATCGGGCTCAGTCTCGTCCACACTTCGTCGCTGACGCCATCCGGACGTTCGAACTCCGCGCTGATCTGAAGGTTTTCGATGATTTCGTCGTCAGTCATCACGCCAAAGCGGAGCTCCCCCGTCAGCACTGCGATACCGGTCATCGCGAGCGAGTAGACATCTCCAGCGAACGAGCGACAGGTGGACACTCCGCGCTCCCAACGCTCGAGAATCAGCTCCGGAGCCGCGACGCGGTCCACTTTGAGGTCGCGGACAGGCTCGAGGCAGCTCGCGCGCCGGAAGTCGCCCAGTTTGCCACGGTCGTCGGCGGTGACGACAATATTCTCGAGGCAGACGTTCCCGTGCGAGAGATTGTTTCGATGCAGCTCGAGCAGTCCGCACGCCACGTCGCGCAAGACTGCGAACACGTCCTCGGGACGCGCATCGCACGCAAAGCGCTGCAAGTTGTCGCGGAAGCCGCCCTCCCAAACGAGCGAGACCAACGGGCACGTATGCTCGTATCTCAGATCCGCGTGCTCTGCAGCAGAGCCGTCCTCCAACGGGATGAACGACTCGCGCGGATTCCAGATGACCATCCCAAGTGGTTTGAGGAGATTCCGATGCTCCACCGCCGCCAGCTGCATGATTTCGGCGTCGAACGCGCGCCGATGCCTCTCTCCAGTCGCTGTCGGAGCGGAGAGGCGGGTCACGGGACGCGCCAGCACGATGTCCACGCGCTTGCTGCTTGCTGTCGGGCCAGCCATCGAAGCGCGGCGGATCTCGTCGCGGAAGTCAGGGGCGAGTAAAGCGATCGAGGGCCGCGCGAGGTGTCGGATGGCAGGTGGGATCTCCATGACGCCCGCCGCCGGTGCATCACGCCTCGCGACTGCCGGCGGGTTTGGGACGGCGGCGAGAGTCCGACCTTCCGCGAGCGGAGGATCCGGCCCGACGCGCGCCAGTTGGCCGACCGGTCTCGGCTCTTCTCGCATCGACGCCGTTCGCATCCGCCCGCGCGGCTTCGGCACGCGACTGGCCGAGAGGGCCGGCGCGCTGCACGTGCGCATGAGGGAATGCCTTTGGGTCATGGTAGCGGCAGCGGCGCGGCGGCCGCGGGGCGAGGCTTTGGGGAACCGGCGGGCGGCGGGAGTGTGTGTGAGCTTGTTGTCTCTTTTCGGCGAATGGGGCCAATTCGTGGCCGCCTCGACGAGTTATTGCAGTCTGTCCTCGATTTTAGACGCGCCAGAAATGATGCAGAAGCGCAGGGAATGTATGATTGCAGGCATGTGGATATGCTAGTGCTACGGAAGAAATCAATCCACGCACTACTCCTGCACGGTTATGCAAAGTGATAGGCTAAGCTTCCAATTCGGGAGGATCGGTAGCGCTTTATACTGTACGCGAAATATCGCATTCGCGCAGTTTGCTGTATCACAGCCTGTGTCTACCTTTTGGCGGGACTGTCCCACGTAGCGCGGAAACCGAGTCGCGACGTAGGGCCGCGTTGGTATCCGCGAGGCGAAGCAGAGTCACGGGTGCTTGTTCCGACGGGCTCGCTCCGTCTAGCGTCACGTGCGCGCGCGCCTTTCGACGAGTTCGTTGGAAGGCTGACCAGGATGGCGTCGGTCAGTCGGCCGGCTGGTCGCCGAGTTGAGTGCGAACGAGGGGCGTTGTGCGGGCGGCTTGTCGACGTGCTGCATACGATATTCGTGTCTTCGGAGCGAGTTTAGTGAAGCCAAGTTTCGACGAAGGGATGGGCGCGCGATTCGACGACCCGTGGCTACAGCTAATCCACACAGTACAGTATCGAAAAATTCTAGAGGCTAGGGTTAGACATCAAATTCTCCATGCATCCGCATATCCCTTGAAATAGTGTGCAGCGACTCTCTTGCTCTTCGCTAATTGGATACATGTCGAGCTCTCACAATCGATGCACCTCCATACTCCTCTCCGTGTAGCTAGAATAATCACGCGCTCGAAAGATCCTTCTCGCACCGCTGCGTCGCTGTCCTTCAACTCGCCGCAGCCGCAGCCGCCGCTTGGCGCTCGGCGCTCGGCGCTCGGCGCCGGCAGCATAGCGTCCGCGCTCCAACCGGCAGGTGCTCAATGGTGCGGCGTCGACGAGCGGTGCATCAGCGCTGGCGAATGGCGGCAGATGGGCCGCCGATGCGCCGTCACGTCCGCTCGGAGCGTGTCGACGCCTTGTCTCACTCCCTGCGGTCGCCCTTGGCCAGCTAGGGAAGGCCGGCGGTTCGTTTCCTCGGCGGTCGATCCCGAATTGGCGTGGTCTATAATTACCGCCCGCGCCCGCGCCATAATGGCGACGCCTCGTGAGACTCGACAGGTCTCGCCTACGCTCGGCGGACGGACGAACGGGCGGATGCTGCCGGCGCTCCCGCGCTCCTCTTCTCTGCGCCGCGACCGAGGCGAGAATGGACCTCGCCGCCCTGTGGAGCTACGAGAAGACGCGCGTGTCGAGCAACTTGGGCGTCGCTGCGGCGCTCGAGAGCCCCACACGCGTGCGGAAGGGCTCGCACCCTGCCAACAGCAGCGGCACGGCGCCGACCTCGACGACCGGACTGACCAGCAGCAGCAGCGGCGGCGGCGGCGGCGGCGGCACTGGTCGCCGCCCGTCGAACGCCGGCGTGAGTGGCATACCGCAGCGGAGCAAGAACGCCTCGGTGTTTGCGACGAGAGAGACGCTTTTCCGCCGACTCGTCGAGGAGAGCGCCTCTCCTTCGTCGCTCCTCGCGCGCGAGTCGCCCGGGCACCAGCCCGCGCTCTTCGATTACAATGAGTTCTCCCAGGAGTACGCGGACCGCGGCGCGCCGGCCTCGCTCTCGACGGCGACGCAACCACCTCCATGTCCGAGCGCCGGGACCACTGGAGCGTCCCGGGCGGCGGTGGCGTCGGCGTCGGCGTCGGCGGCGACCGCACGACAGCACCGCATGAGCGTGCGGCTTGGCGCGGCCGCCGCGTCCTCGCTGTCGGTGACTGCGTCCGCGTCTGCGTTTGTGTCTGCGCACTCGCCGCCGCTGCCCGCGACACTCATGGGCAATGCGCCGCAGCTGCTGCCACCGCGCAAGAACGCGCGCAAGCGGCTCGCGACGGACCTGAGCGCCGCCGGACACGCCTTCCGGCCGTACGTGGGCGACATGTTCGGCACGCGCGGCGACTACGTGGACGGCATGCTGTACATGTCGCGCATGAAGCGCGGCTACCAGGCGACGTTCGGGTCGGCCGCCGGCCGCGTGGCGTGGAGCGACCTGACCACGGCCGCGCCGCACGCGCGCGGGAACATCAAGGAGGCGCTCAACGACGCGCTGCTGGCTGCGACGGGCGGTCGGATGGGCGGTCGGCACGGCAGCGGCGGCGGTGGCGGTGACGGTGGCGGTGGCAGCTCGTCAACAGCCGGCGAGTCTCCGATCGACGCTGGCGCTCGTGACGGCGACGCTGGCGCTGTAGCGAGCGCCGCCGCCGCTGGGTACGAGGAGACTGAGCAGGAGGAGGAGAGTGCATGCGGCGCGCGCTTGGGCGAGTCGGAGGCGGAGCTGCGCGGCTTGGACCCGGCGCAGCGGCAGCAGCGGCGCCGGCGGCAGCAGTGCGCGCGCACGCTGAGCAACTGGAGCGCGAACCCTGCAAACGCGCGGCTCATGGTGCAGGAGAACGTGGTGGCGGCGCTGATCCAGCTGTCGCGCTGCCACGGAGAGGACGGCGACGGGCTCACGCGGCTGCACTGCGTCACGACGCTCATGAACCTGTCGCACCTGCTCGAGCTGCGCGCGCCGCTCATCTCTCAGGGCGCCGTGCAGACGCTCGCGGCGCTCGTGGACGTGAGCGAGGACCGCCGACTGCGCACGGCCTGCGCCATCGCGCTCTGCAACCTGTGTGGCGTCGCCGGCGCCGAGGAGGAGCTCGTGGCCCACGGCGCCGTCGGCGCGCTCGCGCTGCTCATCAGCGAGCACCCGCGCGTCGCGCGCATCTGCCGCGGCGCGCTCTTCAACCTCACGTGCGTCTCAGCGCCGTACCCCAAGATCGAGAGCGTGCTCAAGCTCTTCGCGGCCTTCGCGGCGGCGCCACCGCCGCCCTCGAGCAGCGACCCGGCGGCGCTCGACGCCACCGTGGTCACGGCGCGCGCGCTGTGCAACCTGTCGCAGCACAAGCGGCTGCGCCTGCGGCTGCTCGAGGAGGGCGTCGTGGGCGCCGTCGGCGCGCTGCTGCAGCCCGGCGCGCCGCTTGTGCAAGAGTTGCTGGCGCGCGTGCTGCTGCACATGGCGAGTCTGCGCGCGTGCCGCAGCGACCTGGTCGCCAAGGGAGCGCTCGGCGCGCTCGTGGCGCTCACGGGCAGTGCCGCCGGCGCGCCGGCCACCAAGCTGCTCGTCGCCGGCGCGCTCTGGCACCTGAGCAAGGAGGGAGAGCTCGCCGCGCGCATGGTCTCCGAGGGACTGCTGCTGCTCGTCAACGAGCTCGCGCGCGGCGAGCCGGGCTCCTCCTCCTCCTCCTCCTCCTCCTCTTCCTCGGCGTCTTCGAGCGAGAGCGATGGAGACGCGCTGCTCGCCGTGTGCGCACATACGCTGTACAACGTGTCGACCCGCGAGGACGCGCGCGTCAAGCTGGTCGAGCGCGACGCCGTGGCGCTGCTGTCGTCCGTCTCGCGGCGAGTGGTGGCGCCAGAGGCGCGCAAGATGTGCACGCTCGCGCTATGCAACCTCCTGGCCGTGCAGCAGGCAGCGACCGAGATCCTCAAGACGGGCGCCGTGGCCGAGCTCATCGCGCTCAGCCGCGCGCCGGCCATGGCCGCCATGGCGCCAGCCTCCGCCTCCGTCTCTACCTCCACGGCGTCGGCGCGCCAGCTCTTCGCGCGCGCACTCTACGCGCTGTGCGAGCGTCCGAGCACGCGCGTCGCCGTGCTCGACGCCGGCGTCGTCCCCGCCCTGCTCGTGCTCAGCGGCGTCGACATGGACGGCGGCGAATTGGATCCCAACCGCGACCACGACCACAGCATCCGCATCAGCATCGACAACCACAACGACAACAGCGACGAGATGGCTGTCGGTGCAGACGCGCAGCTCGCGTACCGCCAGGTGCGCGTCGAGGTGCGCGCGCGGTGCACGGCGGCGCTGGCGAGCCTGGCAGCGGACCCGCGCACGGCGCCAGCCGCCTGCACGCCGGCCGTCGCCGCGTGCGTGGCGCGCATCCTGGCGCGCGAGCGCGGCAACGTGGCGATCGAGCGCTTCTGCTGCGCGTGCCTGAGCCTGCTGAGCCGCGACGAGGCCTGCGCGCAGCTCGTGGCCGGCGGCGGCGGCGCCTTGGACGGCTCAGATGGCTCGGAGGCACCTCGCAGCGCGCTGGTGACCGTGCTGGCAACGTGCGTCGAGTCGTCGGACGCAGAGACCAAGGTCTCTGGCTGCCAGGTGCTCGCGAGTCTGTCGGGTCACGCGAGCTGCTGTACGGCGCTGCTGCGCACGGGCACGGTCTCGGTGCTCTCGGCGCTCGCGGCCGAGCCGGAGCGCGACGCGGCCATCTCTCGCTGCTGCGCCGTGACGCTCGCGAACCTGTCGGCCGAACCGGGTGTCCGCCCGGTGCTCGTGGCTGCGGGCGCCGTCGCGCTGCTCGCGCGTCTGAGCGACTCGTACAGCGAGGACTCGCAGCGCGACTGCGCCGCCGTGCTCTGCAACCTCTCGTGCATCCGCGGTGGCGAGCAGGCGCTCGCGCGCGAGGGCGCCGTGCGCGCGCTGCTCATGATCGCCATGGTGCGCGCCGTGAGCGTCGAGACCAAGACCGCGTGTCTGCGCGCGCTGCTCAACCTGCTCACGCCCGAGACGATCAAGTCCATGGTCGCCGCCGAGGGACTCGTGCGCGTGCTCCCTGCCTTCGCCGCGCTCGGCCCGCCCGCGCTCGTCGCGCTGCTCTTCAGCAAGCTGCTGCGCCACCCCGTCGGCCGCAACGCGCTCTGCGCCGAGCGCCGCGCGCTCCAGGCGCTCTTCGACCTCATTCGAGCCGACCCGCCGGCAACAGCCGCAGCCGCAGCCACAGCGACAATCGCAACGACAACGACAACGACAACAGCAACCACAACAGCAACCACAACAGCAACCACAACACCAACACCAACACCGCCAACGAGTACAACGACGACAGCGGGCGCTCCGGAGCCGCCGATCGACTGCACGGCGCTGCACGAGAGCCTGCTGAGCGAGCTCGTGCTCTACGACAACTCGCGCGCGCTCGGCGTCCAGGTCGGACTCGTCGACGCGCTCATCAAGGTGGCGGGCGAGCAGCTCGACGCGCTCGAGCGCGAGGAGCGCCATGCCGTGGCCGCTCACTCCCCGGCCGATGCCGCCGCGGCTTGCACCTGCCGAGCGCGCACGCTCGCCGCGGCCGCCTTCACGCTGGCGGCCCACGCGGACACGCGGCGTGTGCTCGCGGCCACGCACGGCAGTCTGTCGACGCTACTGCGCTTCCTGGCGCCGCACGCGCCGCGCGCCGACTGCCGCGGTGCCGCGTGCGCCGGCGTCGCGGCCGCCGCGCTCTGCGTGCTCAGCTGGCACGACGACTCCCGCGAGCGCGTCGCGACGCCCGAGACGGCGCGCGCGCTCGTGCAGCTGCTGCGCTCCGCCTCGGCGCCGCCGCCTCGGTCTCGTCCGCCGTCTCCGTCGTCGGCTTCCGGGCCTCGGCCGGCGGGCGAGTCGAGCGAGCACTCGGCCGCCTACTGCTATCCGGCGCCGACGCTGCGCACGAGCGTGCTGGCGCTCTGCTGCCTCGCGAGCCACGGCGAGGAGCTGCTCGACGCGATGCTCGCGGACGGAGGCGTCATCTCGGCGCTGCACGGGCTCCTCGTGCCCTCCGCGGCGGCGGCCAGCGACGACGCGATGCGCGCCGCCATCGCGCGCGAGTGCGCCGCCGACGCCGCCTTCGTCGCGCTCGTGTGCGTGCTGGTGCGCCAGCTGAGCCACGCGGCGGCCTTCTCGGCCTCACTGGCCTCGCTGGCCTCGCGCGCGAGCGACCAGCCGCCGGCGCCGACGCAGCAGTTCGTGGAGCTGCTGTGCGCGCTCGTGGCGCTCGCGCACGCCAACGGCGACGCGGACTCGTGCCTGGACTGCGCCGACGCGCTCTGCAGCCTCGTGTTCGGCGCGGACGGCGGCGGCAAGGCGAGCGCGCGGCTGCTGGTCTCGCCGGCCGTGGTCGCGAGCCTCGAGCGGCTCATGGACGACGCGCAGCGCCGCGAGACGCGCTGGCGCTGCTGCGCGTGCCTCTGGGCACTCTCGAGCGCGCCCGAGCAGCGCGCGGCGCTCGTGGCGCTCGGCGCCGCGCGGCTGCTCGTGGCCGAGGCGGCGCGCGCCGGTGCGGCCGACGGCGCGAGCCTGAGCACGCTGCAGTGCTGCGCCGGCGCGCTGAGCAACCTGTCGCAGGGCGGCGGCACGGCAGCCGCCATGGTCGCGGCCGGCGCCGTGCCGGCGCTCATCGCGCTCGGGCGGCTCGAGGCCGACAGCGTGCGCGAGCTGTGCACGCGCGCGCTGTCCAACCTCTCGGGTCCGGCGCCGACGGTCGCGGCCGGCGCCGTCTCCGCGCTGCTCTCGCTCTCGCTCGGCTCGGCCGCCGGCGATGCGCGGCCGCCGCAGTCTCCGTCTCCGGCCCAGCAGCAGCCGCAGCGACCGACACCAACGCCGACGCTGGTGCCGACGCCGACGCTGGCGCCGAGCCGACCGCCGTTCGTGTGCGGCGAGCGGCACAAGCAGTTCGCGGCGCTGCTGCCGGCGCCAGAGCCCGCAGCGCCGGCCGACGCGCTGCACGAGCTGCACGAGCACAAGTTCGAGTCGGAGCTGGCGGCGAGTGCGCCGCCGCCGCCGCGGCTGCCCGCGCTGTCGGCGCTCGAGTTCGCCGCGGAGAGCCGCACGGAGGTGGACGCGAGCGACCGAGCGGGCGACCGAGCGGGCGACCAAGTGGGCGACCGAGCGGGTGAGGAGCGCACGCGGCGGCCGCTCGAGGGCCAGGCGGACCCGCGACCAGGGACGCCGCCGCAGGACGGCGGGCTGCTCGCCTTGCCGCCCATCGCCGTCTTCCCCAAGATCGACCCGGCCGAGAGCCTGCTCGCCATCAGCATCGACGAGCGCGCCAGCGACGAGAGCGCCAGGGCGGACACGCCTGGCGGGAACCAACGCGGCGCGGACGGCGAAGGAGAAGCAGAGGGAGAAGGACAAGGAGACGCGTCGACGAAGGAGACGGCGCGGACGACCGGCGACCAGGACCCGAGCGACCGAGCGGCCGAGGAGCGCGTGGTCGCGGCCGGCAGCGCAAGAGGCGATGGTTTGTCGTCCAAGGCAGCGGCGGCGGCAGCGGCGAGCGGCCACCCGGCGCTCTCGTCGTCCTCGTCGCTCGCGCGCGTCGTGGGCAGGAAGACGCAGACGGTTGCGGCCGCCAGGAAGCTCCGGACGAAGGCGCGGAGCCACAAGCTGCTGTCGGCTTCCGGGTCGCTGCCGAGCCTGCCGGTCGGCCAGCGCAGCTTCCGGTCGCTCGCCGCCGCCGCGAGCGGCGAGGACGCCAGGCGCGCGCCGACCCAAGGCGAGCGCGAGGGAGAGGGCCATGGACAGACAGCGACGCTGCTGACGGCCCCCGGCAAGTCGGCATGGTGCAGTGACGGCGCGCTGCAACTACCGCCGCGAGAGGTGAAGGAGCAGGAGGAGGAGGAGGAGGAACAGCAGCAGCAGCAGGAAGCGCGAGCCGCCGTCGCCGCCCGTGCGGCCGCCGCGCGGCTATACAGCGCGATGCCTGCCGGCTCGACCGCGGCCCCGAGCGTCGAGGAGATCCAGCGGCGAGCGCGGACGCTCGGGCTATGGAGCTGAGCGCGCGAGCGCCGAGGGGCTACGGGTTGCAGGCAAGTTCAAGTTGCGCGGCGAGCCGCGTGTACTGAAAGGAATGAATCGAGTACTGTACGGCGTGGTACTGTATCTTTGGACCAGCCTCTACACTGCCAGTTTGAGAGCTGGTGATCTCACATCTCAGCGTTGGGTACATTTCCTTCCTGTAAGTCAGTGGATCGCGGAATATGCGCCGAGCGGCTCGATTAGCGTCTACTGACTTAGTCGATGATTGCAGCCAGAGCCAGGAAGGGAGGAGATCCCAGATCCAACTCCCCCCTCATGCTCCCCTCATGCTTCCCGCCCGCCGCCGCCACTCACCAACTCGCCTCGGCCAAGCCAAGCCAAGCCAAGCGAAGCGAAGCCAAGGCAGCTCGAGGGGAATCGACTAACCGAGCGAACGACTGTCCGTTGGCAAGGAGGAGAGCGCGGCAAGATGCGGGGCGAGGCCGTGTGCTCGGTGGTGGCGGACTTTGTGATCCCGGGCGTGGGCTCGCTCGTGGCCGAGGCGCTCGTGATGCTCGTGGACCTGTGCGTGGAGATGAAGGAGAACGAGGACATGTGCAAGCGCGTGCTGGAGCGGCTCGAGTTCGTGGCGGACGAGCTGTACAAGATCGCGGACGAGGAGATCCTGCACCAGAACCGGCTGCTGTTCAAGTTCGGGGACACGATCGCCAAGTTCGCCAAGTTCCTGCAGCGGCACGCGCGCAAGTCGCTGTTGCGGCGGCTGGCGAGCAACCGCAAGGTGGTGGCGGCCATCGAGACGTTCCACGAGGACATCGACGACCTGTACAAGCTACTGAACGTGATGCACATGGTGGAGACGGCCAAGTGGCGGCAGCAGTGGGAGATGGACACGCGCAAGACGCACGAGCAGCTCGCGGTGCTGCTGGCCAACTCGCAGGCGATCCACCAGGAGGCGCAGGCGGCCAACGTGATGGAGTCGCTCGTGATGCTCAAGTACGAGCTGGACTTCAAGGGCGAGCAGAACTCGCCCGAGCAGGTCGCGCTGCTCAAGAAGGCCTTCTCCAAGGTCGTGAGCACGTCCAAGGCCAAGGTGCCCAAGATCCCGCAGTGGTTCATCTCGAGCGACGACGTCGAGTTCGACGTGGACGAGTCCTTCGACGTCGGCGCCTTCGGTTCCGTGCACCGCGGCACGTGGGACCGCGCCGAGGTCGTCATCAAGCGCATGCTCATGGACGACGACAAGGCGCGCGAGTCCTTCTTCAAGGAGGTCGAGGTCTGGGAGCAGCTCGACAACCCGCACGTGGTCAAGTTCTACGGCGCGTGCCACGTCGCCTCACCGGCCTTCTTCGTCTGCGAGGACTGCAAGAACGGCAACTTCGTCGACTTCTTCGAGCGCGACAGCTCGCAGCGCTGGCGCCTGCTCTACGAGGCCGCGCTCGGGCTCTACTACCTGCACAAGCAGCGCGTCGTGCACGGAGACCTCAAGTGCAACAACATCCTCGTGGGCACGGACGGCAAGGCGCGCATCGGCGACTTCGGCTTCAGCTACATCCGCAAGCAGTCCATCGGGCTCAGCGCCAAGGCGCAGACCGACTCGATCCGGTGGAAGGCGCCCGAGTGCCTCGGACTCGACCTCGGCGGCGAGTTCGACGCCGCGGCCGCGGCCGCCGCGAGCGAGCCCGAGGTCGAGCGCAACCCGCGCTTCGCGTCGGACGTCTACTCGTTCGGCATGTGCATCTGGGAGGCCTTCAGCGGCGAGCCGCCCTTTGGCACGGACGACGACGAGACCATCATGGAGAAGCTCTTCGAGCAGGAGCCCATGCCGCGGCCGGACGGCATGGACGACGACCAGTGGACCTTCGTCCAGACGCTCGTCTCCTTCGACTGGCAGGCGCGCCCCGAGATGCCCGGCGTGCTCGACGCGCTCAAGCGCTACGTCGAGCGCGAGGCCGAGCGCAACGCCGCCGAGCTCGCCGACCGCGAGTGCCCGCAGTGCCAGAGCACCGTGCCGCTCGACAACACCTTCTGCGGCAAGTGTGGCTGCAAGATGGAGCCCCACGCGGCCGCCGCGGACGCTGTCGCCGCGTGATCCGGGGCTCGAGGGACGAGGGGACGAGGAGCAAGCGAGCGAGCGAGCGAGACGGGGCCAGTAGGGAACGGGCAGGCGGACGGGCAGGCAGGCGGGCGACGCCCGGGAGCGCGGCGGCCACGGCGCGCTCGCGCACGTCAAATATACATTCTGATCGCCACCATCAGCGTCGGCATCCGTCAGCGTCTCGAGCGGCCGAGGCCGACCGCTGCCGTCGGCAGCCGGCGCGGTGCGGGGCGGGGCGAGCGAACGAGCGGGCGGGCGAGCGGCACTTACGAGTAGTAGAACGGCGCGGCCGAGTCCTGGAGCGCCGACGAGCCTGGCGGAGACTGCCACGGCAAGAGCGTGGCCGTGGGCAGCAGGAGCGGAGCCGCTCGCGAGGATCGCGGCGGCGAGAGCAGCGGGAACGACAGCGACACGCCCGGCGACGCCAGTGGCGACGCCAGCAGCGCTGGCAGCGCCGCCGCGTCCGGGTGGCGGCGCGCCGCCTTGCTCGCCGGGCCGCCTTGCTCGCCGTCGCGGCCCGCGCGCTTCCTGGACGGCCGCGCTTGCTCTCCGCCGCCGAGCCACCCGCCGCGCTCGATGCGCGAAATGTCGTCGCAGAGCTCCAAGTAGCGCCGCTCAAGATCTTGAGGCGTCTTTCCCGGCACCAGCGCCGCCAGCTCGGCCCACGGGTATCCGCCATCGGCCGGCGCGACGCTGCTGGCCGCAAGGAGCTGCTCGAACGCGGCGTCTTGCGCCGCGGTCCAGTGGCTGCCGCGGGGCTCGCGCCGCCCGCTCTGCAGCAGCGCCAAGTACCGCGCCGCGTGGGCTTTGACCTCGGCGACCGGCCGCGAGCGCACGGTCGCGGCGATCGCGTGCCACGCCGCGTGCGCGCTCGTCGCTCGCGCGGCGCCGAACTGCTCGAGCGCCGCCACGAACCGCGCGTGCTCGGCGCTCGTCCACTCGGCCGAGCGGCTCGCCGGCAGTCCAGCGAGTGGCAGTGCGGCCGCGGTCGGCGGCGCAATCGCCGCTGCGCCGCTCCCGGAGCTCGGCGCGGTCGCCGCGACGGCCGCTTCCTGGCTGGACCGCTGCGCTGCCATCGAGATGTTGTACGTGTTGTGCAGGAACGTGACGCGCGTCGAGGGCGACGGCAGCGGCGGCGGCAGCGACAGTGACAACAGGTGCGGAGGAGGAGGAGGAGGAGGAGACGCCTTCTCGCTCATGGTCGCCGGTCGCGCCGCGCCGCGCGGGCAGCGAGCAGGTGCTGCGCGGTGGTCGCCTCTCGTCGCTGGGGCGGCGCTGGAGCCGGCGGAGCGCCGCGCTTGGTCCGGTCGGGATCGCAAAGTGGAGCGGTGTGCGCGCTCGCGCCGCGTCGACTCGCTTGCTGTCACGGCGGCGGCTAAAGTTAGCCGTGGCGTTTACCGGAAAGATCGGCAGTTAGGAAACCGCCCCATGTGTCGTCGATCGCGAGCGTGCATGGAGAAGAGGCGGCCGCGTGAGGTGACGCGCGGACGCGCGGATGGAAGGACGGATCGGCGCCGCGACACACTTTAGCGATCAGGGTCATCGGAGGCTGCGAGCACTTTACCTAGTGACGCCGGTCGGCTCGAGGCAAGCAAGCAAGCAAGCAGGCAGGCAGGCAGGCAGGCAGGCAACACAGCGCACGCGCAAACACAAGGCCACTCACTCACTGCACTCCTCCGTGTTTACCTTCGGCCTGCTCTTCCTGCCGGTTTCCAAGTCAATCCGAGCGACAGTCACCTCATCGAGGCTGGCTCGCGCGTCGACCACAATCACATCAACAATCCAAACGGAGAGAGAGAGAAGAAAGACATACCAATCTGTCGCCGCCATCGAGCGCCGAGCGTCGAGTGCCGAGCGCGTG
>JAADYC010000758.1:0-13887 GCA_023338135.1 Phytopythium kandeliae
CGCCTCGCCTCGCATTGCGTCGCGTCGCGTCGGGATGGAAGCGCACGAGCCACAGGCGCGGAGTCACTCGCGACTCTCTCGAGTTCGCCCTGCAGCGCTGATTGCCTACCTCGCCGTATTCGGGCGTGTCGTGGCGGCGCCGCTCGTGCTGGTAGTCTTCGTGACTAGCTCACGGTACCTGACGACGGCCACGGTGCTCATCGTGAACGACGACAGTTACTTCGCGTTCAGCGAGGCGGACCCTGTGATGCACGGTGACTGCGTCTCGTGCAACCCAGGCTGCCTCAAAGTGTTCGTCAAGCTCGCGCACTTCCGCGACACGCTGCTACTGAGCAAGCCCGAGTACGAGGAGCTCTATCCGCTGCAGAGCTACAACTACAGCATGCTTACCGACGCTGCTAAGGAGCTCGCACGCAAGATCGGCGCGAGCGAGACGTCCACGTGTATGAGCGGCGTCGACGAGTGGGGCTCACGCGTGACCATGGTCGCGGGGACGCCGCGCGAGGTATTGGACACGATCGCAGCCTTGGGCGTGAATGTCGCGCCGAAAGTGTTGCGCGAGCTGGAGAACGCGCTGGAGACGGTGGACGCGTGCCCGACGCGTTGGGTGCTCGACACGCACCAACGCGTCTTCCGCTTCCAAGCAGAGACCAACTCGCTCGATTACTCGGTCATTCCAGCAGCTGACCTCTCCATCTTCCCAGAATACACCGAGTGTCGTGGCGTCGTATCGAACGACGGCCTCGCGGATGAGGTCCGCGTGCTCGACACCCATGGAACGGATCTGGTCGCAGTCGTGCCTGAGCTTGTGCGACTCTTCCCCTATTCGTTCAAGAGCAGCATCCCGGAGGTGACGACCGAGGTGGCGGCGAGCCAGACGCTCTACGGCGCGCGGACAGTGACGCAGCAGATGCTGCGCGCCTACTACGGCGGCTGCCGCGTGCGCACTGTCAACACGTCGGGTGTGTTCGTCGAGAAGGGATGCGAGGTCGACCCGCACTGGCTCAACTACGGACTCATGATCCACATGCCGGATGACCTGACCATGTGCTCGACGACCGACGTGTGCATCCACAACTACTACAACTCGCTCTGGGAGTTCATCACGTACATTAACCCGGACACACCCAACCGCTTCCCCATCGCCGTCAACACCTTCCGGCTGCGCTACGCCGACTCGGTGGGCATCAGTGTGCTCCCAGCCGTCGTGGCCATGCAGATGCTCCTCATGGGTTGGGTCACCCTCTACCAGACCATGTCGCACAAGCGCTCTGTGCTGCTGACGCAGATTTGGGCCTACCGCTGCCAGAACGGCAACATGCAGCTCGCGTACCTGGCGCAGATCTCCTACCACCTCATCTACAACTCGGACCTGTACTACCTCGGCTTCACCACGGGGACGCTGACGATCGAGAGCATCGGCAACCTCGTGCTCTGCCTCTTCGTCTTCTCCTACTCGTTCGTCAACATGCTCAAGGCGCGCGCGGGCGAGCAGCATCTCGAACGGTACTTCCGCCTTGCGTGGGAGATCGTCCAGATCGTCTCGACCTCCGTTGTGGCCATCGTGCTGTACCAGTACCGCGTTACGTCTATCTCGAGCATCATCGAGAAGAATGGCGAGCTGCTGCGCAAGACCTCGGCTCGAGGCGCCAAGTATTGCAACCTGAGCGACTCGTGCATCGTCTTCACACTCAACATCTTCGTGGTCGCCATTCTGTTGGCGATAGCGCTCAGCCTCATCCCTTTCACGATGCAGTACGTCTTGCGTGCTCTTGAAAGTCCGGGGCAGCGCAAGGCAGCGATCAGCAACAAGAAGCGCTATATGGTCTACAACATGACCGCCTCCTCCAAGGATATCCACAGCAGAGCAAAGGAGTATGCTGTCCAGGATCCGGATCAGAAGGTGGCGGCGGATACGGACAACGATCAAAGCAGCAGCGATGCCTCCAAGCCGAGCGATGAATTGACGAGCTTCGAGCGGCACTGCCTCGGTGTCAAGTTCACGCGGCTATTCAACGACTGCGACGACTTTGCGTATGTGACGCACCGGAACCATCGCTGCTCGAGCGTTGAGGCCATACTGCTCACGGGTTTCCTCTACTACGGCAAGAACATCTACCAGGCACCAGCTGTACTCCTACTACTGGTCGCGCGCATCATCCCGCGGTCACTGTTGCGCTCGTTCAATCTGCTGCTCATCCGCTGGCACCTCGACACCCTTAGCAACACGGTCAGCCACCCGCAGTCGTGCACTTGGTACTCCGCCAGCGCCGACAAGAACAAGGCAGCGGACGTCGTGCCTATCCGATAGGAGCAACAAGCGACGTGGAGGTGGTGTTGGCACCGCGGTGTTGGTTCACACGCTGGAGTATTTCCTGGACTCAAGCAGGTACTCACGACTCGCCTTCGCGTCACACCAGCGGGTGAGTGTGTACCCATGCACACAACTCAGATCGCAATCACCGACTATCGAAACAGCTCAGCAGTTAGCGCCGGGATTGTACTGAACACGCCTCCGGGAGTTGATTTAGCTGTTGGTGTCATTTTTCAACCGATCACGAGTAGCTACATGGAGTCGTACGCCGCCATTTACCCTTCGTCTCCTACCTTCGACTGCTGCAAACGCTACAAGTGCAAGATCTATGCATATCTTTGTGAGATACAAACCACAGCGTTTGCCCTGGAATAGGCACCTCGTCGCCGAACAAGTTGGAGTCCATGGTGGTGAATCCGAGCGTGCGTAGTGCCACCTCTTCGTCGCCAACACCCCTTTCGAGCGCCACCGTCGATCGAGCGCTCGAGTCCTTGGTCGATTGACATTTGACGGCTCGAGCACGTCTGCGCCAATAGCTTGCTCACTACCGGTACGCTGCTAGAACCCTGACGCCATCACTCGCCAACTGCCGCGCCACCGAGCATCCCTCAGCTGGTTTGAGTTTCTCTCGTATGGTGCCTCATTCTCTGATCGTCTTCAACTGCTACATCAGTCTCGGCTCCTTCCTGCGCTTCCGCATACTGAATCCATGATATACGACAGGTTCTGCGCCTCAGAATCCAATATATTCTGAGAGAGCTCTAGTATCATTCTAGTCGGTATTTTAGTCTACACGGGCTTACAAGACCGGAGGCAGCGACCCCGGGTCGGTCACTTGCTGCTGCTGCTGCTGCTGCTGCTGCTGTCGCTGCAGCGTGACGAGGTTGTGGTGCATGCGGCAATAGCCCTGCTTAACCTGGCCATTCTTGGTGCAGTTGCCGTAGCGGCAGCGACGCGCGCCGCCGTGCATCTTGCACACACCTCGCCACTGTGCCGACTTAGTGCAGCCCTCGACGCTGCAGCGGCGTCCACCGCCGTGGAGAACGCAGTGACCACCGCCTTGGTCGCTCGTCGTGCACCCAGGCGTCGTGCACCGTCGGCCGCCGCCGTGCGCCTTGCAGAGGCCGCGCGACCGAATACCCTTGGTGCAGCCCTCGACCTTGCAGATGCGCGTGGTACCGCTGCGCTTCTTCTTGGGGAGTGCCGACGCTTCGGAGGTCATGGTGAGGGTCGGCACGCCCGTCGCGTACGAGACCGTCGGCGACATGCTTGGCGCGCGGGACGCAGGGGCGAACACTTGGTGCTGCACGGACGGCGAGGGGGAGATCAAGCCGAGCGAGCTTCGCGCCTCGGTCTTGATCTGCGCGCCGAGTGCTAGCGCCGCGTCCGCCGTCTTGAGCGCCGAGCTGTGGCTAACAGGTGGCGTCATGGCCAGCGACGAGCTGAGAGGCCGCGCGGCGAAGTCGTCGTCCTTCTTGGCCGCAGCGAGGGACGCCACGGACAGTGGGAAGGTCGGGAACGGCTGGGCCACCGCCGGAAATGTCTGCGTCGGCGGGATGAGCGGATGCTGCTGCTGCTCCCTCGAGAGCTCGACCGGCGGCACGAAGAGCAGCTGCAGCCCCCCGGCGTCGGCGGGTGCCACCACTGCCTCCTGCAGAACCTCCTGCAACATCCGTGCGTCCGCCTCGAGTTGCTCATCCACTGCGACGCCAAAGCTGGCACGCCGCGCGCTGTCCATGTGGTGCGGGTGCGGGTGGATCGGCAGCGGCTCCACTGACTCGTTGGGCATGAACGCACTTGTCTGCGGCGGGTACGCCCACGCCGGCGCCGTCGAGTCGTAGTACGCGACCTGGGAGACGGGCATGTTGCTGCCACTAGTGCTGCTGCTGCTGACGCTGAGGCTAGAAGGTGCGAGGTCCGCCGAGCCCATCGGCGCGGACGCGTTGACACCCGCGATGCTCGTGGGCGAGGGCCAACCAGCGTCGCTGTCGCCGGCGCCGGCGCCGGAGGGGGTCGCGTCCATGTCGAGGGCCTTGAACTGCGGGTGGAAGCTTGAGAAGTGCACCTCGAAGGCCCCAATGACGTCCGACATGGGGTTTCGGCACGTGGGGTTGTGCGGAATGCGAACTGTAACCCGGAAGTGAGTAACTTGGGTGCGCCGCGTCCGGATAGAGTATACGCGCGAGCGCGTGGTGTAAACCGTATAGGCTCGTGCGTGAGGGGGGTACTTGCTCGGTATCGAGTCAAAGTCGGAATGAATAAGCAAGCGGCAAGCGATCGACCGGTCGATCGAGCGACCACCGTCGATGCGCGGCGGAGCGCGGCGCCGTCGCTCAGTACATGTTCTGTACGTCCCGTGAATCGATGGCCAAAAGCCGAGGCGATGCCCCACCGCCTGAAGATGGCCGGACATGTGTCCGATCTTTGTCGCGCCGCCTCCGCAAGAGCGGGTCCGAGATGAGTAGAAACAGGGTGACACACCGCAAGAAGTGTGTGGCGCGCAGCGGCTGTGTGCGGATGCACGGATCCGGTGCCGATGTGTCGGCTTACAAAGCTCAATATAAAATATTCGGAGCAATCGAGCGCTGAATAGTTTCTTTTGAGCTTTGTATCGACGGGCAATCTCTATTGGCTGGCGGAGTTTTTTTAGCGGACATGCAGGAAACAAGAGGCTAGCTGCTTCCATTACTCACCTTTTTTCGCGGCCGCACTGCTTCGCGAAAGCGCGAGTTGCTTGCGATATGGGCAGCCAGCAACCAGCAACAACATCGTGCAATTTGAAACAGCACAAGCGAGAATTGCGACAGCTGCCATGCGCGGCGCTCTTGATCTGCACGAAATCCCCACTCAGCATTCGCCGAACGCGGTCGAAGTCCTTTCGGTGGCTGTCCCTACCGCCGCCATTACGTACACAGCAGTGCATAGCTGCGTCCGTCCGTCCCTTGTCATGCTCTGCTTGCTGCGCACTAATCGTGCCGCGATAGCCACCAGACAGCGCCAGCGACAAGCATCACACGCCCACTACGTCCAGGTTGCGCCACGCCCGTGGCGCCACAGAACGGACCCACAGTTGTGGTTGGTGGGGAGCCTATGATCGTCGTGCCATTCGTCGTGCTATTCCAGAGAGAAGCACTGATTTCAACAGTGTGGCAAGCGCGCAGCTCATTCGTTCTCGTGGTGCCACTGTAGAAGCGTCTCCGTTGTCAACCAGCCGGTGGCTTTGTGGCCGGGTCGCTCGGCGTGATTACTATGTGGTGTACTGCACACAAAGTCGTTGTGTCTTTGCTGGCCATCTGTCCGTTTCATTTGTGGATGAGAGGGGTCGGACCTCCCCTCCACCGTTCGCCTCGTGCTGGTCAGGCCGGGTTTTGTGCAGTCGTAATTCAGGAACAAGCAGAGCGGTCGACCTGTGCAGGTCATCTGACCGTGTCGCTCATCTCCCGGTCAAGGCGAGTCGGAGAATAAGAGTCGATCATCGCGGGCGGCTTTTGTGGCTCAGCTCGCGCCGACCATGCAGCACCGCACACTAAACGGTACCAGACCGTTTAAGATCCGTTGCAAACGGACACGTTGAAGATGTCCTCGCAATTGCTCGAACCGAATGGATTGACACACGTGTGGCTCCGCTGTGAAGACGGACAGCTCAACAGTGGCAGCAAGTTGTCGACGCCAAGTCTGGCCGAGCAGTCCATGTCGCCCCACGCTCGTCGACGCAGCATGGCCATCGTGCGTAGGTGCACTCGGTAGGTTGCGCAGCTCTCAAGTATTTCGCTGCGCTGATGAAATCGCCTCCGTAACTGCCCTCGCATTCCATGCTCTCGAAGAGTTCGGCTGGCTCTGTTGTGTAGCAGTACATTTGCAGCGCTGCAACACAGAAATGCATTGCAGATGAAGGGAACGGGGGCCGAGGTCAGCGAGGTGCTTCGCCCGGATCGCAAAGCCTTACTCGGGTAGTTAGCAGTCATCTGATGATCGTGGCGGGGTGACTGTCCGCGCGCGCGTGTGTACACGGCATCATTGTCGACCTTGATAAGGGGCAGCCACTCGCTCCCGCTCTTGTCAAAGAGCCGCGCAACGCACCGGCAATGAATCGTCAAACAAGATGGATAACTAGCTATGTACGTCTTTGGGGACAGCCTTTGACGGTACACACATCGCTTCCAGCGGTGCCCATCGCCTCTACCGTCATTGCACGGTTCGTGTGGCTGTCGTGGCTATCGTTTGGATACGGAAAATAGAGGCGGGCGCCGCACTACAGTCTCGGAATGCACATGGAAGGTGCTCGACCGCTGTGACCCACAAGCACCCGCCAGTGTGCAAGAGAAACGGAACAGACACTTGCAGCGGTTACACATTCGGAAGGTAAAGTATCTTGCACGATGTCTCCCGATGCACACAGTTGAGTGCAAACTCGACCGGTATTTTCGTGCGCTGCACAGAGGGCGGAGAGGCCAACGGGAACAAAGAACTTGCCGCAGACAGGAGGTTTTCATTTGTGGCGACCGAGCAGCGACGATCTTTGTGAAGGGACATACTCCGCGTCGATTTCTACGGTCCAGCGAGCACAGAAGAGCCGAGCGCGCATTACTGCTCGCGCATTCGGCCACTTCAAGATGCGCAGCTGCGAAAGGCCCTACAGATGCATATCCGCTGCGATCGGCCTCGATAGGCGCTCAAGGGCGATCTGAATGCAGCACCGGGGCGTTGCGTTGCGCGGCACTTTGCGCTCGAGTCGCCGAGCGCACAGCAGTGCACGTGTAGTGCGTGCTGCCTAGGCCGTTCCGTTTTCGCTTGCTGCGCGTGACGTCATGGCTTGGTATGCACTGTATCCTTGTGTCAACAAGGGCAGGCACTCCCGGTCGCGCCGTGGGATTGTTGAAGCTGTGAGCCTCGGCCACAAATGAACACACCGGATAACCACCCAAGCTCTGAGCAACGAACCCGATCTTCTCAAGATACGGCGCTGGATCGAAAGTGCAGTCCGCCCCGCCATTGCACGGGACGTCTATACGGTGAGGGTCCTTCCCTGGTGGTTATTCTTACAGGCGGAGCCACGTCCTGCCGCCACAAGCGACTTGTGTGCCCCCTCGTCAGACCGCCATGTCAACAACTTGTGCAACGCTCGAAAAGTGTACGGTTCGCTCGCACCGGACAAAACAGGCAGAGATACAAAAATCAGCATCAATCAGAATGGTTGTGAGGTGCAAAGAATCGTGATAATAGTTTGCGTTGCTTCGGGTAATGACAAGCATTCGTGATGGTGTCACAGGTGATCGTGAATGTTTGCTTTCGCGTGGAGCGCCAAAGGTCACGCCTGTACTCTCGATGGCTACACTGCTTCCCGGCACGAAACGATGGGGGCGTCCCCGTCGACGCTCGCGCTGAGCGAATTCGAGGCGGCGCTGCTGCCAGTCGACGGCGGCGCCGGCCCGCCGCCGGACACGCTCGTCATGCGCGGCCGGCCGCTGCTGACCATCCCGCCGGCGGCGCTCGAGCGCGCGCACCATCTGCGCGAGCTAACGCTGACCGACGCGCGCATCAGCAAGCTTCCCGCGAGCTTTGGTCGCCTTGTGCTGCTCGAGTACACTGCGTTGAAGGGTTCTCCGTGGAGTGTGGAACCTGCATACTCACGCACTCCCTTGCGACACATCTAGGCGCCTCTCACTCGCGCGCAACGACCTGCAGATGCTGCCACTGTCATTTGCGGCACTCTCGCGTCTCCAGGCGCTCGACGTGAGCAACAACCAACTGGAGCGGCTGCTCGACAACTTCTGCAACCTGCATGCGCTGCAGTCGCTCTGGCTTCATAGCAACGAGCTACGCGCGCTGCCTCGCGAGCTTGGCGGTCTCTCGCGCCTACGGTTGCTTGACGTGCACGGCAACAAGCTGAAGAAGCTGCCAGCCTCGCTGCCGTGTCTACGAAGTCTGGAGCGCCTCGATGCGAGCAGCAACCAGATCAAGGAGCTCCCTGAGGCCTTTGGCAATCTGCAGAGTCTACGCGTGTGCAACCTCGGCCGGAACCAGCTCGTGCAGCTGCCCACGCACTTTGGCAGCGGCCTCGACGCTCTCCACTCGCTCTTCCTGCAACACAACAACCTGTACAAGCTCCCTCCGTCCTTCCGCGCGCTCACCAAGCTGACCAATCTATCGCTAGCCGGCAACAAGCTCCCTGTGTTTCCCCACGAGACTGTCAGTCACCTGACGGCGCTCATGACGCTCGTGTACACGGAGAACCGGCTCAAGTTCTGGACCAGCGAGGAAGAGCAAGCAGCCACGCAAGCGAAAGAGCAAGCGAGAGGCGACAGGACTGAAGATCCAGGCCATCAAGACGCTCCAGACGTCCACTCAGAAGGCGACGCGAGCGCTCTGAACGGACTTTTCATGCTTCGGAGCGCCGCGTACGTCGACTTTAGCGCGAACGCGCTCGCGCGATTGCCAGCTCGCGGATGGGACCAGCTTGCCTCGCTCACTGAGCTCCGACTCGGCACAAACAAGCTAGAGGCGCTGCCGGAGGCGCTAAGCGGACTGCCGCGGCTGCGACTGCTCGATGCGAGCGGCAACAGGCTGCAGACCGTGCCTGAGTCGCTCCTGCGCGTCGCGACGCTCGAATTCCTCGATCTCACCGGCAACAAGCTCGCCGAGCTGCCTCGCAACATTGAGGAATGCGCAGCATTGCGCGTGCTGCTGCTTGCCAAGAACGCAACGACGTTACGCGCACTACCCGACGGACTGTGTTGCCTGCAGCGGCTGCAGCGGCTGCAGGTCGACAAGCCGTGCTTCCTCGCCATGAACGAGGCACAAGTGGCATTTTGCAAGACACTGGAAGAATTCGGCGCGGAGTGACGGGAAGAGGCGGAGCAGGAGAGAGCACACTGTTGATGGATCCTTGCGGTCGCCTACGTCCTCACCACGGCCGCAGACAGGAACGCGTCGAGTGCCGAAGCGCTGTAGCCACTGGCGCGAGTATCTCGCTGTTGCTCGAGGCGCGTCGCTGCCTCTAGCATCGCCACTAGCACGCCTCGGTTGGGACTGTCGAGGGGAAGGAAGAGCGCGTCTTGCAGAGGAGAGATGCCTTGTGCGTCCAGGCAATTCGCCAGGCTCGTGCGCGCCAACAGCAGCCTCGCCGTCTCCACGCGCTGCGTCGCCACTGCCGGACAGCGGCCTCAATAACGAACGCCAAGGGGAAGGAGCGGGTGGACGCGTTACCTGCAACATGGAGCGCGCTCCGAGCGAGCGTCTTGGTGGTCAGGCTCGCGTCCGCGCCACACTGGAGTAGCAAGTCCGCCATCCGCTCGCCGCCTTCGACACCAGCGGCTAGCAGCAACGGCGTCGCCGCCTCGGGCGTCTCGAGTCTCGCATTGACGTCGGCGTCCGCTAGCAGTAGCTCCTCGACTACGGCCACGTGCCGGTTCTCGACCGCGAGGTGCAGCGGTCGCCAGCCGCCAGCCGCGGTCGCCGCCTCGAGCAGCCGAGTGCGATCCCGATCGTCTCTGCTAGCGCCTAGAATCGCCCGCACCGCGTGGAGCTGGCCCAGTTTGGCGGCACAGTGCAGCGCCGCCCAACCTTCCTGTCCCATTCCAAGTCGACAAGCACCGCGGTCGTTCACGCGTCCTGCGGGTTGCATGGCAGGCAGGCAGACAGGCAGGCAGCTCCATGTAGCTTACGCACCGAATCGCGGGTCGAGAGGTCGACGCCTGAGCGCTCGAGCGTCTCGATGAGCTCCGGACGCACCTCGTGCTGCGCCGTAGTCAGCCCGTGGAGCGCGAGAGGCTTGGCGCGAGTGGGGACGACGCAGCTTGAAGGCGCGTACGAGCTCGGTCGTCCGCAGCAGACGCAGTGCGAGCGCGGCCCTCCCAAGACCGGCGAGTTTGCCTTCCCACACAGAAAGCACTCCCACGCCGAGCTCATGCCTCTCGCTCTATTGTCGCTAGCTGTGAGTGTGGATGAGAAGCGGCGGCTGCAGGACTCTGGTGGCATGGTCGACCAGGTATTTCCAGCTCGTGAGTAACCGAAATAGGCGCGTTAACGTGGTGGTCTGCGCTGCAGCGACTCCTCCAGCAGGAGATGCAAGTGCAGCAAGGCGAACACTACGCACTCACTTGCTAGATCACCATCATCATCGTGCTACCAACGAGTGCGATGTGTCCTTGGCGCCTCCTCTCCTTACTGCGCGTCGCTGTCCTCGAACGCGGCGTGAGTCTGGCGGTACATGTCGACGAGGTGCTCACCGCTCGTCGTCGGCGGGTACTTGGGCGGGTTGTCAGCGCTGACGCAGCTCGGGAAGGGTTCGACCTTGCACGTGAAGTTGGGCTCGTAGAAGAAGGGGACCGAGTAGCGCTCCTGACCCGACGAGTTGATGACGCGGTGCACCGTCGACTTGAACGCGCCGTTGGTGAAGCGCTCGGCCATGTCGCCGATGTTGACCACGTACGCGTCGGGGCGCGGCGGCACATCGATCCACTCGCCCTGGTAGTGGATCTGCAACCCGGCGTTCGCGTCCGTCGACAGCAGCGTGATGAGTCCGTAGTCCGTGTGCGCGCCGGCGCCAAAGACCCCCTTGTCCGCGTCCGACTTGACCGTGTCGTAGTGCAGCAGCCGCAGCGCCGCCATGGGCTTGTCGAACATACCGTCGCCGTCGAAGGCTCCCTTGGCGCCCGCAGCCTCGGCGAATAGCTGCGCGACCTGGAAGCCCAGCTCGCACATGCGCGCGTGGTACACCTCCATCGTGGGCTTGAAGTCCGGGTACTTGGCCTCGTCCGGGAAGACGTTGGGTCCGTGCAGCGGCAGCTTCATCTCGTCGCTGCCCAGATCCACGTGGCGGCAGATGTAGTAGCCCTCCTTGGTGTCGCCCTGCGTCTGCTTGGCCAGGTCCAGCGTCTCCTCGTTCATGAGCGTGTAGCCGCGCATGTACTCGTTCGCCAGCACCTTGCGCTTCTCCTCGAGCGGCTGGTGGAAGAAGTGCGCCATCTCGGCGTACACGCGGGCCAACAGCGCCGGGTCCACGCCGTGCTGCACCAGGTAGAAGAAGCCGACCTCGGTGCACGCGCGACGCAGCTGCTCGCTCGCGTCGGCGCGCGACAGATCCACCTCGGGGATCACCAGCGACGGCGCGCTCGCGGCAGTGGCGGCGTACGGCGGCATCGTGGCGGTGTCTGCTTGGCTTCGAGGACGACGAGGAGGATCTGCGCTCTGCTGGGGCGAATCGCGAGTGCGGCGGTCGTGAGCGGCGCAATGCCGCGCGGTCGCCGTGGAGGGCGGCGGCGGTGGCGTGTTGAGTGTTCTGTTCTGGCGCTGAGGAGCTGGTGCATCGGCGAAATGGCTGGTGCACCCGACTGTGAAAGAGGCGTTCATTTGTAGAACGTAAGGTAGTCCAGAAGCAGCGCTTATTGAAGTGCTCCTCAATAATGGTCCCTCCTGCACTAGCCTACATTTATCAGCTCCAACACACGTTTCAGTCGGTGACACCAGTCCTTCGTGACGCGCCGTGACGCGCCGTGACGCGGCTCATAAGATGAGGCAGTCATCCAAATACCGTTTCCCGGTATTGGGTACAGTATCCTACCGATATCCCTTTCTTGCCTCGCGGTCGCGCTCTCGATTGAAGGATTGAAGCCGGCGGCGGCGGCGGCGGAAATGGCGAGCCACCTACTCCTTCCTTCGCTCGCCGCGCTCTCGCTCGCCGCGGATCATGCGCTGACGCCCCCTCCGCTCTGATGCGCGTCGCTCCGACACCCATGCGTGCGTTCGTGCGTGCGTGCGTGCGCAGAACCTGTTCAGCTTCGGCGGGCCAGCAGCGGAGCTGACGCTGGCGCTCGAGGAGCCGCGCGCGCGCGTCAAGCACCCGGCGGACGCCACGCAGCAGCTGCCGCTGTTCGCGAGCGCCGAGCCTGTGCGCGGTGCGCTGCGCGTGGCGGTGTCCGCGGGCAAGAAGCTGGACCACACGGGCGTCAAAATCGAGATGCTAGGCGTCATCGAGCTGCCCGGCGAGCGGTCGGGCAGCTACGAGTTCACGCGGCTGCAGCTCGAGCTCGAGGGCGGGCCGAGCGCCACGAGCTACGGCAGCCTCGAGGGCGACAAGCTGTACGCGTTCGACTTTTCGGCGGTCGAGAAGAAGCACGAGAGCTACTACGGTCGCACGGCCAGGCTCCGGTACGTCGTGCGCGCGACCGTCTCGCGCGCATACGCGAGCAATCTGGTCGCGGAGCAGGACCTGCTGGTGCAGCACGTGGGCGTACCGCCGCCCATGGACAGCTCCATCAAGATGGAGGTCGGCATCGAGGACTGCCTGCACATTGAGTTTGAATACGACAAGTCCAAGTACGTGCGACCGCGCTGCGAGCGATGGTCGGTGGCGCGACGGGATCTGACGCGGCGCGCCGGGATGACAGGTACCATCTCAAGGACGTGGTGATCGGCAAGATCTTCTTCCTGCTCGTGCGCATCAAGATCAAGCACATGGAGCTGGCGATCGTCCGCCGCGAGGTTGTCGGTGCCGGCGGCGACAAGCGCAACGACAGCGAAACGCTCGCCAAATTCGAGATCATGGACGGCGCGCCAGTCAAGGGCGAGTGCATCCCCGTGCGGCTCTACCTCGCGCCATACGCGCTTACGCCCACGTACAGCAACGTGCACAACAAGTTCTCGGTGCGCAGCTTCCTCAACCTCGTGCTCGTGGACGAGGAGGACCGGCGGTATTTCAAGCAGCAGGAGATCGGTATCTGGCGCAAGGAGCTCGGCGCGTGACACCCTCCGCGCTGCTGCCACCTCGTCGATGAAGCAGCGCGCGGGCGTGCTCTGGCTGGAGTGCTTATAGCCGCGCACGTTGACAAAGAGGGTCAGCCAGTAGGAAGAACCGCCAGCAGCTCGCATGAAATAGCAGCCGCATGATTTGTTAGATGGCTCCAAGGGTGAGAGGCCGGCACGGAGAGAGATTGGGGAGCTGTCGGTCCGTGGATCGCCCGCGCAATGCGGCGGGTCGTCGCGTTCTCCTGGTGACTGGTTTGGGTGCAGGTGAGTTGCACTTAGCGCGAGTGAGACCTCGAGCGCGATCGGCGGAGCACGCGACGAGGAGGCGAGCGCGACCTCGACCGCGAGTACGAGCGGGAGCGGGAGCGGGACGAATCCCTACGCGTAGGAGTGCGAGTGCGCGACTGCGGTCGATCGCGGGGTGAGTGCGAGTCCGACCGCAGTCGTCCCCGTTCCGTACGCGCGCCACTGCGAGAGGCACTGGACGATCCCCTTTCGCTGTTGTCGTCCACCCCGCGGTCCTCGCGGATGCGTACGGGCTCTCCCTCCAGCTCGGCGCCGTCCAGCGTCCGGATGGCGCTCTTCATCTCGTTGTAAGTCGCGAACGACGCGCTCCCGCCCCCGCGGCAGTCCACGTCCGCATGCGCCACGTCTCCGCCGCGGAGTAGAAAGTCCTTGAGATCCGCCCTGGTCATCCGCGGCGGGAGATTGCTCAGCTGAATGCGGTACTGCGTGCCTTGTCGTCTGTATCGCCGCCGCCCGTCAGCTACACTGTTGCACAGCGCTAGTCCTCGCACACGAGCAAGCGGCCGGGGACAGACCTCGAG
>JAADYC010000759.1:0-13874 GCA_023338135.1 Phytopythium kandeliae
CCGCGCGACCGGTGGCTGCTCGAGTTGCTGTGGTACGGCGCGCGAGTTGGCACGGACGAGGACGGGCCTCGGCGCGACGCCTGCGGCCGGCGGTCCACGTCCTTGTCCGAGTTGTGGGCGAAGCGGTCGCGGAACCAGCGGATGAGGTTGCGGCGCTTGGACTCTTCTCGCCGGTTCTTGTCGTCCTTGATGATCGCGCGCTGGTCGTAGAAGACCGCGTCGAGGTCCGCCTGCTGGCTCGGCATGTTGCGTCGGCTGCTCATGGCGTCCGAGTGCGTCATGCACGCCGCAGACTGGCGTCGACTGGCTTCGACAGATCGCTAGCAAGTGACGGTGGTGGCTCAGAGGCGCACGAGGCTCGTGGCTCGAGACTCGAGGCTCAAGCCGGCAGCAGCGTCGCGAAGGCCGAAGATTGCGAAATGAGGGAGGACACGACGAAGCGAGCGAGCGAGCGAGCGCCACGAGCCACGGACTGTTCCGTGGCGCCGGCCGCTGGAGCCTGCCTGCGTGCCGTAGAGACCTGTGTGCACCCGACAAGCGCCAGCGATCTGGACGCCGACGGGGCGGGTGCTGGTCGCCCGGGGCGTCGCATTGCACCCGCCCGCGACTTGCGCTTCGTATCGACAAAGTCTGGCAGCGAGCGCCATGGACACGCACGCAAGGTGTCCAGGCGATGGCGTCCGAATGAAGCGTTGTCGGCGACAAAGGCCACGCCGCGGCTGGTCTTGGGACATGTTTGGCGGTGCGAGGCAGCTCTGTGATTGGGCGAAATCTGGCTACAGCCGATCTGATTGGGCGCTGGACCATAACGGTCGCTGTCGTTTTTGGTGTCAATTGACTGTTGACACGGTTGGGCTCTCGTGGCCGACGGCTCGCTGGCTGGCTGGTCGCGGCCGCCGCGCCGAGCCGTCTGCCGCCGCGTGCGGCTTTTGCACACAGTACGCGCGCTCGCCTCAAGGGATGAAGACACTGTGATGCAGCAACGCAAGGCAGCCTGACGAGTTACACACTGGCCTCGACGACGCATGACGCACGCGCGGTGCTGGCGCTGGCTCCCCTCCGCGAGCGCTAAATCTCGGGGCGGCAGCCAGCCAGCCAGCAGCGGCAGCAGCCTGTCAAACCGCCGCCAGCCACTTCGCTCTGCGTCATAGAAACCGTCGACGCCTGTCAGGCCAGGGAGAAACGCGGGGCGACAGGCTTCTTGCTCGCGCTTGGCTCTGTGTGTGTGAGCATCGGCGAGTGTGTCACGGATCGCTTGGTGTCGGATAGCCGAGCTTCAATTTGAAAGACGGCAGATGTAGATCAGTACTTGGTGACGAGTGGCCATGCTCACTCCACCCAATGTACTGCTTTTGACGTGGAGCGTCGCATAAACCGCTCTGGCGGCCAATGGACGAATGCCACGGCTCGCCCGTGACGCCATCACACTTCCCCCCGCGGGGCCAGTTCGACGGTGTCCACGGTCGCAGCGAAGGGAGGAAGAGCGCTCTGCTCTCGCTAGGCACCTCACTGCGGTGTCTTTACTGCGCTGCTCGACGGGCCGAGCGTGCCGAATGGCCGCCGCCTCATGCCGCTGCGCGCTCGCGTCGACCCAAGCGGCCACGACACTCTGTGACTGACTCTCAGCTGCGGCACAGCAGCTCGCTGGCGAACCCGCCTCTGGCTCGGCTCGGCTCGGCTTGGCTCGGCTCGACTCGCCGTGCCGGTTCGACACGTACATCGTGCACATCGTCGCCAGGGATCGCCAACTGAACTTTCGCGACCAGCCAGCCACCCAATTCCTTGACCACGCTCTCCAGCACGATCTTCGCCACGGCCACACACGCACGCCGGTATCGTACAGCAACGAGGTAGAGTGGCTCACTTCGATGGCCGCGATGATGGCCTCGAGCCTGCCTCCGACCGTCGCGCCATCAGCTGGCTCGTGTGTATCATCTCGATTTCTGACACTGCAAGATCATCATCCACAATGGTATTGTTTCTGCACAAGAGTGGAGTAGTCTGTCGATATTCTTACGGTAAATCCTCATTACGCAGCAAAGAAAGAAACACGTCTTGATTATACCTCGGCCACGTCGCTTCAAATTTTGCCAGCGCGCTCCGATTCGCTGGATTTCACTTCCAGTTTGAGCGCCTCAAAATCACTCCAAAAACTGGCAAGGAACAGTCCTCATGTCGTTAGAGCGAAGCATGCTGCCGCTTCGAGAATCCAAGATCCGACTCCAGACGAGCCCTCCAGTTGCAGAATGCAAGTTCAAATCGTGCATGAAACCGGTCGGCTTCGGCGGCGTTCGAGCGACCGACGATGGGATGTAGTACAACCTGGCGGCGAGCGGGCGCAAAGACCCCGCGCCAGTCGCTGCGAGCGAGCAAGCGAGCGAGCGAGTGCAGTTGTTGAAGTTCCACGTGCGCAGTCAGCACCGGAGCGCATCGGTGCCTAATTGATTGGCCGAGGAGGTGCACCGAACACCTTCAGTGAACACAAGCGGTCGATGTTCAGACCGGTGCAGTGCAGCTCCTTCGAGACAATTGGTGATCGAGGATGGCCCGCCTGCCGCCGAGGCCACCAACCCGCGCGTGACCTGACCGCCCGCCCATGCCCACACCTGTGCGCGGCGACGCAATCGAGTTGTGGCTCGACGGCGGCAAGCAAAAGCAGTCATGGACCTGCGACACAGCCACGCACTGCAAGCAGTCGCCGCCAAGTGCGCTGCGGAGCGGGTGGCCGGTCGGACCGACCCACGGCCGTCAGGCAAGCAGGCAGCAGCGCACGCGTCGTGCACGTCACCAAAGACCATTGGCCGCGGCACGCCAGTCGGCGCGCATTAGCTACGCGCAAGCACGCAAGACCGCCGCAGAGTGGATGCGATGCGCCATCGCTCGTGGTGAGGACGGCGCGGCGCGACGACCGACTCACTCACCCCCGGACCTCTCCAGACTCGACCAGTGTGTGCGTGAGTCGGACCGGTGCCGCCGGCTCGTTGCGGCCGCCGCGCCGCCGCGCGTCCAGTCTCACTCGGTTGACGTGCACGACGCGGACGCGGCGGAGACGACTAGCATCATCGCGGCGCGTCGCTTCCGCTGCGTACGTTCATGTACATTGATGGACTTGGGGAGCCTCCTACGCACGTCACTACTTGTCGATACCAGTCTCTTCTGCCTGGTTGATATCCGCCGCTGCCGGCCTAGCCAATCGTTGACATCTCGGCGGCGCGAGGCATCCCATACATCTGCGCGCACGCGTCGATGCTGAGCCCGACGCCCTCGGCACCCGCCGCGCGCAGCTCGCGCTCGTAGGCTGCGACCGCGTCGACCGTGACGCCGCGCTGCAGGAAGGCGCGCACGAGCACCTGGGCGTCGTAGAGCGCCGTGTTGCAGCCGAGCCCCGCGGGGGCCATCGTGTGCACGGCGTCGCCCAGCAGCGTGACGGGCGACGGCGTCCAGGGCTTCATGTCGGGCGCCATGGAGCAGATCCGCAGCAGCACGCACCAGTCGGGGACCTGCCGCTCAAGCAGCGCGCGCACCCGCGGGTCCCAGTCGCGCGTCATGGCGACCGAGAGCTGCGCCACGCGCTCTGGCGGCAGCGTGAAGAGCTCGCGCGTGGTCATGGCCGCGTCGCGGTGGAAGTGGCGCGCGCGAGAGATGAGGACCCAGCCGATGTAGTCGGCCATCTCGCTATCTAGGTCCAGCCCCTCGATGTCGACGGTCGTGCGGCCGCGCGGCTCGACCACGAGGCTCATGGGCGGCCACTCGCTCAGCACGATCGTGCTGCTGTTGGCCGAGAAGAGCGCCTCGAGCTCCGGCGTGCGCGGCGTCTTGCCGTAGATGGCACCCGTGTCCGTGTCGAGCAACGACACGTGACCCGGGATGTACTGGCGCCGCACGCGCGACGTCGTGCCGTCGGCGCCGACCAGTAGGCTGCCCTCCACGGCCCTGCCGTTCTCGAACGTGACCTGCACGCGGCCGTTCGGGAGCACGTCGTACCGCTTGAAGGCCATGCCGTACTGCACGTCGGCCTCGTCCAGATCCGTGAGCAACAGCGAGCGCAGCATGGCGCGGTCAGGGCTGAAGATGTGGTGGTGCGGCAGGCGGCTGGACTTGTTGTTGGGCTGCTGCTGCTCGAACGCCTGGCGCTTGCCGCCTCGCAGGTGCGAGCCCGAGGCCGCGTCCATGTAGTCGACGGCCGGGAGGAAGTGGCCGGTCGCGCGCAGCAGCACCTGGACATTCGTCGCGCTCAGGTTCGCCTTGAGCGCCTCGTAGCCCGTCGTGTCGATGCGCACGCGGTAGCCCTGCGAGCGGTAGTTGGGTGACGGGTCGCGCTCGAACACGGTGAAGGGGATGCCGTGCTTCTTGAGACCCTGCGCGAGGCAGAGCCCGCCGAGCCCGGCGCCAATGATGAGCACGTGCGGGTTGTCGCCCGGACTCATCGAGGCGGACGACGGCGCGTGCTGGCGCAGCGACGGAGAGTACCACGACCCGGGAGGCTCGTCCATGCTGTCCGACGTGTTGAAGCTCGACGAGTGCGTCGCGCTCTTGACCGACTCATAGCTTTGGTCGACGCGCGTCTGGCCCTTGACGCGCGCAGACGACGGCTGCTGCGGCTGCGGCTGCGGCTGCTGACGGTACGGTTGATGGTGCTGCAGGTGCTGCTGGTGGCGGCGGCTCTCGCGGCGAGACTGCTCCTCCGGGATGCCGAACGACTTCTTGATCCATCGGATCATCTTGCGGCGCTTGGACTCCTCCTCGAGGCTCGCATCCTTGTTGTGGCGCTGCTCATAATACGACAAGGGCTGTGAAGGCATGGCGCGGCCTCCGGGGACGCTCGAGCTCGGCAGCGCGGTGCTTTTTCAGCAATGAGAACCGCGGCCGCCTCATCCTCGTGCCTCGCCGCCGCCGGCGGTGACGACGAGCGACAAGGCGAGCAGCGACAGCAAGGAAAGCCCCTTCTCTCTGTCAGGCGGCGGCCAAGGCTGTCGCCGGATACCGAGCGCGCTCGCTGGAAGCAAACTGGAGCGACAGCCGCGCCGACGCCAGCGCGGAGTAATGCAGTTGTACCCACCGAAGGGGGACGAGCGGCGCGTCGCCTTCTTTCTCCGCCCCCATGCTACGATATGACCGCGCGGGGCTTAGACGCTTGCCTTGGGCGCCGTGAGCCGCGCGCGCACGGAGGCCAGCGCGCTGTGCGCACGACAGAATCTAGCATTAGATATTAGTCATCCGCTCTGAACGGAGACTTCAACGCGACTTCGACCTTCGATCGCACAATTTTGCTCGAGGCCACATGATCTCACATAGGCTCAAAAGCCTGTTGGTACTCTCGAGCGGCTTCTCTCGCTCGGATCGTAAATCAGTCGCAGGCATGTTCGCGCGCCTATTCCTATACGCCTCCAGTTGTAGGAGGATCGCCGTATTTGCTGAAACCAGCCGGTTGCGCTGGACTTGCTAGCTCCGCTTCGACTCACACCGTTGTCAGCACGGTGGGACTGCATGCAGCGGCGGCGTCTTAGGCGTCTGGAGGACGCGATGGCGCTCTCAGCTCTCGTTCGCTTGCTCGCTCGCTCGCTCGCTCGCTCGCTCGCGATCCTCTTCGATATCAAAAGGGATCGATCGACTCCCACGGACACGAGCTCCGTCTGCTCGCGGCGTTGTCTGCGCACTGCTCCAAGAAACACGGAACGAAAATGAAAGCGGTTGGTTCTATTCATTACAGCGTCTGTGGTAGTGTGTGGCTGTGTGCATGGGGCAGCTTACTCTATGGGTTCCGCGTGGCGTTCGTGAGTCTTTCCTCTCTCCCTCTCTCTCTTAACGGCGGACGTCTACAGCCGAGTCGTCGACGTAGCAGACCTCCATCCCTTTCCCCAACTCTCTTTGCTCCTTCTACCGCGCGCAGAACTGGCACGCGCGCTACTCACTTGGGTGACCACGTGTACGAGCGCTTGAAGTCAATCGGGTGTGGCGCGAGCGCGTGGTCGATGTCCGTGAAACGGTGGCTGTAGCGCTTCATCCACTTGACGGTGCGCCGCAGTCCGTCGCGCCACGCCACCTTCTCGACCCAGCCGAGCCGGCGCACCTTGCTCGCGTCGATCGTGTACCGGTGGTCGTTGAATGCCCGGTCCTCGACGAACGAGATCATCTTGAGCGCCTCGGAGCCCAGCAGCTGCGGCTTCATGATGGCGAGCAGGTCGAGTGCCACCTGCTTGTTCGGCAGCTCGTTCTCGCCGCCGACGTTGTACACCTCGCCCACTTCGCCTTTGTGTAGGATGAGATCGAAGGCAGCCACGACGTCCGAGATGTACAGGTAGTTGCGCTGGTGCTGCCCGTCGCCGTGGAGCGTCACGGGCATGTCGCGCAAGATCTGGTTGATGAACTTCGGGATGAGTTTCTCCGGGTACTGGTGCGGCCCGTACACGTTGTTGCTGCGCGTGATGATGGTCGGCAGATGGAAGGATCGGTGGTAGGCCTTGACAAGGAACTCGGCGCCAGCTTTGCTCGCGGCATACGGGTTCGTCGGCTCCAGCACGTGGTCCTCCGTCATGGCGACCGTGTCGGCCGTACCCTCTCCGTACACCTCGTCAGTGCTGACGTGCACGAAGCGCTGCACGCCGTGGATGCGTGCGGCCTCCAGCAGCACGTGCGTGCCCAAAATGTTGGTCTTGCTGAACTCGATCGAATTGCCGAACGAGTTGTCCACGTGCGACTGCGCCGCGAAGTGCATGATCGTGTCAATCCGCTCCGTCTTGAGGATGTAGCCCACAAGGTCGGCGCTCATGATACTGCCGTTGATGAACTTGTAGTTGCGCGGCAGCGTCTCCTCGCCCGTCGCGTCGTCCGCCGCCTCTTGCCCTGGCTCGCAGAAGCTGCCGCGCAGTCTCCGGCCGACCTCGCCCTCCTCCTCGTCCGACGACGACGCGCTCGCGTCGTTGTCGCCGCCCAGCGCACCGCCGTCTGCGTCGGAGGTTAACAGAGCCGGATCGCGGTCACCACTCTCTTTCTCTCCCCCGTCGGATGCGATAGCCGAGTGCACGTTGCGCACGCAGGAGCAGTAGTCGAGCGAGTCCAGGTTCACGATGTAGTACTGCGGGTACGACTTGACGAGGTGTATGACCACATGCGAGCCGATGAAGCCCGCGCCGCCCGTTACGAGGATGCGCCTCTCGAAGTCCATCGGTTCGGCGCTTCCTTCCCTCTTGCCTCCCTTTCCTTGGCGGCGATCGCGTTGTGCGGCGGCGGCGGCGGCGGGGGAATGGACGCGCTGGTGCTTCGCGGCCGTCGCGCATGTGATGCGCTGACTTTTGACGCGCATGCATCGCAAAAAAGACGGGAATAGCGCGCGGCTCTCTATTGAAAGGATGCTTGAGTAAGTGTACTCTTCAAGCTTCAAGTATAGACAGCATAAACATTTGCCAGCCTCCATAAAGTCTACACACTGCTCTTGCACCTCATACACAGCCGTTTGATTCGCGAAGAAAACAAGTCATCACTCAAATACAAGTCTCTTCCAACTAAGTGCGAGCAATATCCGATCAAGTACGTTTCCGCAGCGCGCAGTGTCCCAAACTGGCCAAGCATCGGCGCGAGCCAAGCAGCGACGCAATGACGGATCAGCTCTTCCGAGGGCTCGTGCTGTGCGCCACGGGCCTCGAGCTCCACGTACAGGTAAGCGGACTTGCTAAACGTGTCGCGAGCGATTCCGTCGCTGCGCTCACGCGCCTCCTCTCGCTCCCATCGACTGCATACAGGAGCAAGTGCGCAAACTCGTGGCTGCGTGCGGCGGCGCGTTCGAGCTCGACCTCGTGCTCCACTCGACCACCCACTTGATAGCAGAGACCGTCGGCTCTCAGAAGCATCGCGTACACCCGCTCGTAGTAACTGTTAATTGTGTACCGTTGTCACACTGACCCTAAGAGTGTGGCGTTGCGCCAGGTCGCGATCGCGCAGAAGCTGCCGGTGGCGTCGCCTCGTTGGGTGTTCGACAGCTTCCGAGCACGCCGACTGCTGGAGGTGGAGGAGTTTGCTCTGCGAGCGCTCGAGGGACTCGTCGTGTGCACCACGGGCCTCTCGGACGACTCGCGCGTCCAGGTTGAGCAGCTGGCGACGCTCCACGGCGGCATCTACGACCCGAACCTTGAGGTCGGCTACACAAGCGTGCTCATTGCGCAGGTGAGCTCGTTACCCGCAGCTATTACCGCACTTTAGGGACAGCCAATAGTCAACTTCACGCTTTGACCCGGACGCTTGTGACGCTCTAGCGCCCCGGAGGAGCCAAGTTCGAGGCAGCGGTGCAGCACGGCGTGCCGGTTGTTCACATCTCGTGGCTTTTCGCGTGTGTGGAGCGAGGAACACTGGTTTCTGAGGACGACTTTGCGCTTGAGAAGGTGCTGCAGCCAAGTCGCATCTACCGACAGCTCGCCGATGATGTAGACGACGTCATGCTGGTGCTACCATCTCTAGTCCACGAATGCAATCTCCGTAGTCAAGCTGCGAATCATGATGAGGACGGCGGCGAAAAGTATTCAAGGCCGTCGGAAGCAGCTTCATCGTGTTTTGGACACAGCAGTGACAATGATGACGGGGAGTGGACGGATCTGTTCGACAGCTGCGTGTTCTACTTGGTGGGTTTCCCTCCGCGCCTGCAAGACGCACTCCAGCGCATCATTCGCCGCGGATTGGGAACCATCTACTACGATATGGTGCCGTTCCATGTCACACACGTTGTTGTGAGCCCGTCTCTTCGTAATATGGCAACACTGAGGGCGATTGAGGATCGCGTCGCCGCGGCGAACGCTGGCGCTGAGGTGACTTTTCTCTCGGCGAAATGGATTGTGGACTCGCTGAAGTGCTGCCGTCTTGAGCCAGAGGAGCTCTACCCGGTTGAGATTGACGACGAGCACTATCATCGGGACCTGGTTCAAGCCACCCACGAATTATCTGAAGGCACAACTGAACGAAGGCACAATGTGGTGGCGAACTTCGAGCCCTCTGCCAGCGGTGTGGGCGGTGGTGAGACTGGGGAACCAGCAGTAGACGCCGTTACGCATGCCGACCAGCCTGTTCTCGATCCGGCATGTACTGGTGGCGAGCACAAGCCGACTGTGAAGACCTCGAAGTTCCTGAGTGGCTACGCATTCCTGGTGCTCTGTCTAAACCCCGACGACGGCCACCTGATCAAACCAATGGTTGAGGTGATCAAGAAGAGAGGCGGAGCTGAGGCCATCGCGCTCGACTACCGCGATTTCGGTATGCTTGATCCGGCCCATTTCGGCTTCCTCACCCACGCAGTGGTTTGCAGCGGAGTATCTATCAACAAGGAGGAAGTTGTGCGCGTGCAGTCCAAGTTCGAGGAGTATCGTCGAGGCATCGAAGCGGAGCAGGACGAACTAATTGAAGCAGGACCTCCAATCAAACAACTGCGGCATGGCGAGAGTCACTTGCATCGGCGGAAGCGGCGGAGAGGCGCTCTCACCTTTGTGTCCGATCTGTGGCTGAACTGCTCGCTGGCGAAGGGCGAGAAGCTCTCCTACAGCTCTCACGAACTGTTCGCTGCTACCCTGCATCAACCGCGGTCGCTGTTCCCGTTGCCGCTTCCTCTACGGTGTTTCCGCGGCGTACGGGCGAGTGTGTCTGTGTACTACGATGTGGACCGATTGGTCGTTGAGGAGCTACTGCGGGTCGCAGGGGCTCGAGTCACCGACACGCTGAAGAAGGACCGCAATACGCACTTGGTCTGCCAGAAGCCGATCGGACGCAAATTCATCATGGCCGAGCAGTGGGGACTCACGGTCGTGACAGCGCGTTGGGTTGTCGAGAGCATCATCCAAGGCAAACTGCTGGACGCGAGCCGCGAGGAGTACCAAGTGCGCGACGAAAACGACACGGACCCCGTCTCAGACGCCAATGTGTCCCAGGACACGGACGCCTCCGGAGCAAACACCCAGTAGCACTCTAAGGCGACCACTTCGAACGAACCGAGCCCTCGAGACTAATCGTATCTTTGAGCGCTGACTGATGATTCTCGTGTTGATTCGTTTGGCTCGGAGCTCCACTACGAGTGAGCTCAACCTGAATCAGATTCCCTCTTCAACTTGAACGGCCGACGCATTTTGCTCCAGACCGACCGCCTTGTCCTACGCGCGAATCTCGGTGCTGTGCGAGCGATTGGCGGCGATGCACGCGGACTGGAAGCGGTAGCGCAGTCGCATCGCCTGGAGAGGATCCCAGGCAATTGGCAATATTGCGGCGTAAAGGAGCGATGCGAATGTTCGCAGCGCAAAGCGAGTCAGCAAAGCCAAGGCGGCATGCGGTGTGCGGATGTGGACTGCTAGAGCGAGGCATGGAGCGCGCGGCGTCCTCGGATCCCATTGCAAACGTTGCCTTTGGTGCTTCAAAGACTCCTCGGAGAAGCAGAAGAAGGCGCAGTAGCTCCTGCTGCTCAATGCTGCAACTGGCTCATCCGCATGTGGAGGCTTCCCGTAGACAATGCGCGCGCTGGATCTGCTCTCCTAGGTTTTATCTCCAAGTGTAGTCGTTTTTAGTCCCGCTCCACGACACAAGGCACTTCAACCGTTTACTATTGAATCGCCGTAAATTCCTGTGTTTTGTCCGTCAGACTAAACTTTAGTCGCCTTTTGAGCCAAAGTTAGACAGAGTGACACACGGCCTGTGCCTGTTCGTTAGTCACGATCGCGCGCTCTCGGTTCTGCCCGTGCGACTGACTGCCTCTCGCTAGGAAAAGCATCGCGATGGGATGGAGACACTCCTCGAGCGGATTCACTGCGTCCCGCTCGCCGTGCGACGGCCGCGGCGCGTTAGCTCTCGCCTCTTGAGAGAGCACTCATTTCCCGATCTGCGGCGCGTCTCCGACAGCTCGACTCGTCCGCCCCCGAGACGCAAGCACCGAGCAGCCACCATGCTGATGCGCAAGCTGGCCGAAACGACCTTCACGGTGCTCTCGTGCAACGTGGCGGGGCTCCCCGAGCTGCTCTCAAGCGGCGACCCGGCGGCCAACACGCCCGAGCTCGGCCGCCGCATCAGCAACTACGACGTGGTCAACGTGCAAGAGGACTTCAACTACCACGCGACGCTGTACGAATACGACACGCACCTGTATCGCACACCGACGAGCGGCGGCGCGGGTATCGGCAGCGGCCTCAACTCGCTGTCCAACTTCTCGTTCAGCAACGTGTCGGACCTGGACCGCGTCAAATGGGATGACTGCAGCACCTTCGACGGCGCCGACTGCCTCACGCCTAAGGGCTTCACCTTCCTCAAGCTGCAGCTCGCCGACGGCGTTACCATCGACTTCTACAACCTCCACGCGGACGCAGGCACGACGACGGCCGACCTGGCGGCGCGCAAGGCCAACCTGGACCAGCTGGCTGCGTACGTCGCGGCCAACTCGCAGGACCAGGCCGTACTCATCATGGGCGACACCAACACGCGGTACACGCGCGACCCCGTGGCTGAGTTCGTCGAGTCCATCAACGTGACGGACGCGTGGGTGTCGTACATCCGCGACGGCTCCGCGCCTGCCTACGGATCGGACGCGCTCGTGTGCGACGAGACCAACATGACGGACACGTGTGAGGTCGTCGACAAGATTTTCTTCCGCAGCAACAACTACATCACGCTCCACCTCGACGAGTACGCCAACCAGAACGCTCAGTTCCTCGACTCGGACGGCAACATGCTCTCGGACCACGTCCCCATCGCCTCCACGTTCACGTACTCGCTCAAGGACGGCATCGTGCTCAGCAATTCGTACGGCGGACCCCACGGCGACTACTTCACGGACGTGGCGTACGCTGCGACCGCCCAGACTGTGAGCTCTATCACTATCCGTGCCGGCAACCGCGTGGACGCCGTGAGCCTCACTGTGTCGGCCCCCACAGCGCGCACGTTCTCCCACGGCGGCACTGGCGGCACGGCCAAGACGCTTACGCTGGCGTCGGGCGAGTACATCACGTCCATGCAGGTGCACTGGGGCCAGTACAACAGCCACACGCGCATCTTCTACATCAAGTTCACGACGAGTAAGGGCAACACGGTGTCCGGCGGCACCACTACGAGCGAGAGCACGACTGTGTACGCGCCTTCCGGCTACCAGATCAGCGCCTTCCACGGCCGCGACGGCGACGAGATCGACAACATCGGCGCCATCTTCACGCGCATCACCAAGTAAGAGTGATGTGCAGCGAGGGGGTCAAAGCTCCGAGTAAAAGTGTGAATGGTAGGCAGTATTACGAGCGTCAGCAGCAACGGCGAACAATGCGCGCGCGTATGCTCTGCGCAGGCGAAATGCAGTCGCTTTGGTGTGCATGTGGGTCGTAATTGGCTCCTTGCACCATGGTTGAATGGGTCGCGAAGGGTTCCTATCATGAACAACCGCTTGCTATTTGCAGCCAATAGCAGTATTCCGATCATGGGAGGGATGCGAATACTGTGGCAGATTTGTACTGCAAGTACACATACACATGCACTCGAGCACTTCGCACGCATCCATGGACAGACACAGAGACGAAGGGAGCGCGAGCACGCGCGCACTCATGCATACACAGACCGGTGCGAGTCGGGAAGGATCAGGCCAGCGAACTGGACTTGGGTATGCTCTCGATCACGAAGTCAGCCCCTCAGGATAAAGCATCACCTCCTTCTCCGCCGCGGGCGCAGGTGGCGACGCGGAAAGCAACGCATGCAACGCGCAAACGCCTTCGCTGCTTGCTCGAGGCAAGTTCGCTTGACAGACGAAAAAGCGGAATGAGCGGCTCATGGCCAAGGTCGGAGTGGCTCTGTCCGCCAGTCATTTGGTTTCACTAGCAAACCCCGACAAAGTACGAATTGAATCGGAATGTTGTTCACAGTACTGTGTTTTGCCAGATAAGTGCTGCGAAGCACCCTTGTGGACGGAATAACGTCACTGGCTGGCACGAGCTTTTGTGACGCTCTCATTCACTCGGACTTTGTTATCTCAGGGATCGGGCAGGGTAAGGGGACGACTCACCTCTCGGCCGCGGATTGGAGAAAATTCACTCGACGCCAGAACACGCACAGAAATTTGCCATACGATTGGGTGATTGCATTGCATTTTCGTGAGACTATCCTGCTGGGGGCTTTTGTCTTCACTGCGCGCCAAGTTATTGTGACCGCCCACGTTTTCGTCAAAATCTCGGTCAATTTTGGGAGACCGACGACGATGTTTAGATATGTGGCGTGTATTGCTAAAACGCACCAAAACCGTTATTTACCGCGCTGCAAACAGCATTTTGGAAGGGAGCCAGAAAGCAAAACATCGATTTCAGTGCTGCGACAAATCCTAGGATCACTACGGATGCATACAAAATCCAGTACCGTAGAATCGTAGTCGTCGGCGACGTTTCGTTCTCAGCGACACTTCATTTTGCCCAATAACAGTGCAATGTCAAGCAGATGGATCGATGCTTTTAGAGTTTGGCTTCTGTTCTAAAGTTAGGCTTCGGCCGCCGCAAATCGGAGGTTCACGTGGCGTGTTTAAGCACACTTCAACTTGACCACGGAATCGACGCGATGGCGAGACCCTGCCTGAATGGATACGGTAGGAAGCGCAAGAAGTACAAGGCAGTCGCAGTCGACTACGCTCACAAGCGCGACATTCTCGACTTCATTGGTGCAGGGAACAGCGTGAGCATGGCTATAACTTCATTCTACGATGGTCTGACGGGCGACGAGCGCCATGAAAGCAACAACAGATCAGTCAATGGAGAACAATGCATCTGACGGGAGATGAAGCGTCGTGGGACGACGATACCGACGGGGATTCGGATGTCAGTGCATAAAACAACGCCACTTTGAGCCTAAAGCCTGACTTTACGATCGTGGATCCGATCGTTGGTGGTCTTACA
>JAADYC010000760.1:0-13863 GCA_023338135.1 Phytopythium kandeliae
ACCATCGCAGCGACTCCAATCTCCAAACCCCACGAAAATAGCCGGATCTGCAACGGGAACGATGCGCTCCACGATGTGACTCAGTGCCTTCGACTTGAACACGTGAGAGTGGAAGCGCCATTTCCGAAAGACATGTCGAGAACAGAAGTTGATGAGCCAATTGATGTTCGTCCACACGAACGCCAAGCGCTCCAGGTATCGTGAAGGCGACGTTGTGTTGAAGGACGGCACAACATGCACTAATGACCCGGAGTCGACTTCAAGACGCTTGATGCCTTCATACCACGCGTAAACCTTGTTGAACCCGGTCAGATGACGATACTCCCGCGTCGAGACCGACTGGACGGTGACGGTGTCGCGTAGACTACTTTGATGAACGCGTTCTCCCTTGATCCTGCGCAGGTGCTCTCACTCCGTCACTGGCCCCTCTGTCTTGCGCTTCCTCAATTGGCGAGGCTTCTTCTTCCTGCGCTGAGCACTCTGCTTCCTCTTCCACTTGGTCGTCCGTGTACTGGCGATACGCTTCTTCTTTCGGGACCGGTAGTGGCTGCGAGAACTGAACATGTCACCATCCACTGTTCATACACTCTCAAATGTACACAGCTGACACATCCCCAGGTCGAGTCCGATGATCTTGGATGATGAGAAGTCATGCCCGATCTTCGGAACAAACGACCTCGTAGATAAATACGGGCTTTCACCATCGATGACATCTCTCTTCCGCATGATCGAGACTTCGTATCCATTGGTCGTGATGTAGTCGGCAAACTTTCATCCGCCAGCCCCGAACTTGGGGATGTCGAACTGCTCTCTCCTGACAGCGTCGTGAGAAAGCTGGAACTCCTTGTTTGAGGACACTCGCATAACCACCCCACACTTCGGTTGCAGCAAGAAGTTCTTGTAGGGATTCTGCTCATCCCGCGTCTTCTTGTCGCAGCGCTGACGGATTCTTGTTCACATCTGATGGAGGAAACAGGTGTCAATCGCGACGTATGGAGGAACAAAAGACGTTGACACCGATAGGATGGAAAACACGCGATTGTCCTTGAGCTTGGGATCGGCGTCGTCCTTGTTCCGATCGTTCGCTTTGTCTTTGCTTTCATCTTGTCGAGATTCCATGTACACTAGTATCTCGTGTCGCTTGACGACAAAGAGCGCCAAGTGCCGTTCAATGTTCTTCTCCGAAGGATAGAGCGTCAGTCACTCCCGTATGTTGATGGCGACGATGCGTTGAGAACCCCACTATTCGAACGCTTCCCGAATCAGTATGTGAGCGAGGCCTCCTGAGGAGAGATCGTAGCGCAGCTTGACATATCTGGCGAGACGACGGTAGAAATGCAGCACAATCGTGTTGCGCGCGTTCGTCTTCATCGCCTTGCTCATCGCGCTCTTCGATTTGTCCCAGCTTACGACGACCGGACGCTGATATTCGGTTTGTTGCTCGCGCTGTTATCGGTAGATGTTGATGGACTCGTTGAGAGCTGCATCGACATCCTTGGAAGGAGAAAACGTGTTGATGCGAACGCCGGAGATGCAACGATTGAAGAAGTTCCGGTCAAGCGCTGGAAGCTCCGTGCTGTCGCTCTCCAGGCACCGCAAGAGATGGAAGTTGGCCAAGTGCCAAGCTTCGACCTGAATCTGGCGTAGAGTGCGCACGCTTCTCTCAATCTCATCCTTGATCAGCTGCTGTTGAGGCTGAGTGTCGACAGCGTTGAAGAAGAACCAGTTGAGCGAGCACTGGATGGTAGACAGCTCGTCCTCGTGGATGGCAATCGCGCAGAACTGCATGCAAGGTTTATCGAGCTCTGTCTCGCCCCGCTTGGCATCACTCTTGTTTTGATCAGGATTTGTGCGAGCATGCTTGGCAACAACCGTCGATAGGTCTGATCCAGGGTCGTGCGCAACATTCTGGGATCGGAAATGTTTCGACGGCAAGACCCATGTTTTTGCTCTCTAGTGCGCGACCTCATTCAGCACTCAGGAATGCTCTCGAAGACGAAGCCGGCTCCATCGCCTATTGACACGTGATACAACACTCATTTCTACCTTATATTGAGTGTGCGCGTTTTCATTTGTGGTATCTCTTTTACGTGAGGATATATACAGACATGCATACGTGCAAAACATACAGTTACATCACCGTGCCCAGGCGCGCTGCAGCTATCGCGCGTTCGACGAGCCGCGAATTGCTGCGCTCGCTGCGCAATCGATGCTCTCCGCGGCCCTCGATGCTTTTGTATTGAGGTGATTTCGAGCCCGGCGAGGAAGCGCTGGTGCGAGTGACCGTTTTGTTTCGTATAAATATGATCGCACTTTTGCGAATCGTCTGGAACTGGTGTTTTCGATGCAATGAGAGTGCAGTATTTTGGAAAGTTGCCGTTATTTTGGTGAATGAGATTTTCTGTATTTTTGAGTTGCACTGCCGGATTTGATTTGGGTTCAATGCCTCGAATATTCGTAAAACACTTGCAGATGGATGAAACCAAAGAATCACAGATAACATCGTGACAAACACTGGTAATCGCTTCACAGACTTGGGCTCTGTTCATCCACTCGTTTGGGCACAGCAAATCACGCGGCATGTGTTTATCTGCTCTGTTCAGCCATCATGCACTATTCCTCAACTCACCGCTTCAACTTGGTTTCAGTAAATGTTGCACTTTTGCCTTGGGTTTCAGTATAGTGCGTGAGCGTGACCGACTACCAGACAGACAGAGAGAGATGTAGGGGTAGTTTGGTTAACCATCGATCCACGAATCAAGCGTAGTGGTTTTGGTAGTAGGTCGCCGATACAAAAGCTCCGGGACGCCGAATTTCCTCGGTCTTTTTGCACACTAGCTGGTAAACATCTATGACCGAAGATGACACTACCGGGAAATTGGTTCGACGCGGTCATGAGCTGCTAGCGCTGAAAGACGTGCCATCCATTTCGATAATGACACTTTCGGAACTGTGGCGTAAAATACAACGCAAGAGAGCGCAATGCTGGTTCACCGAACGTCGATTGTGATAACTAGTGCCGTGCGCTTATCTCTTAGTTCGTTTTCAAGCATGCTGGTTTTGGCTCTAATGCTTGTGGTGTTTATGCTCTAACCCTGAATACTAAAGAGTTCCGACCAATTTGGCGTAATCGGTCTGAGTGCATGTATAAACGCGTTCACAGCACAACGCTGTAGGTTCAAGCGAAGGAAAACGAAGTGTAGATAGCCTTACAAGATTGAGAACTGTATTTTCATGACGAAAACGTTCTGATCAGCACAATCCGGAGCTACTATTCTAGCGACATTTCCGGAATCGACCACTTTCCTTCGCTTGACTCAAAGACTGCTTGTTACATTGCATTGGACGCGTGATACCTTGGATGCAGTATCGCCATCGCATGCATTCTTGCATGCGGGTTTGACCCGTTTCGCAGCGAAAGGACAGCAAGGGTCGCCCGAAGGTGGCGCGAACGGTGCGCGAAGGTTGTCGGAGCGCTTTGCCGTCCGCACTGTACCTCGTCTTGTAAGTGCGACGACTGTTCTTTCCGTCGACCGCGCCGGTCGGTCGCCGCCGCGGTCAAGCGCGCTTCCTTCCGACAGTGGAATCAGCCGGTCCGCGCCGGTCCGCGCCGCCCTGCGTCGCCCTGCGTCGCCCTGCGCCGCTCCGCCCGCGCCGCTCTCCTCCATCTCGCGCCGCCTGCCGTGCGCTGCCTCCCTGACCATGATGGTACGCGTTCGTCCGCGTCTGCCTTATCCCCGTCTTGTCCGCGCGGGCGGATCTTATCGTCGTATTGGCCGCGCCGACTAACAAGCGGACGATTCTCATCTGCTGCTGCTGCTGCTGCTGCTGCTGCTGCTATCGGCGGCGCACTCTCTCCCTCTCGGCCCCGCTCGCCTCCTCCCTGCGCAGCACGGCGCGGCGTCCGGCCCGCGAGAGAGCACGATGGAGACGCTGCTGCACCAGATCGTGCTGGAGGAGCAGCAGAAGATGGTGCAGTTGGGCTTCGTCGAGACGTTCATCCCGTCACCCGAGAGCACGGCGCGCTGCAGCATCTTCCTGAGCGCCAACTGGCACCTGTGCCGACGCCTGCTGATCATCATCGTGAGCGGCAACGGCATCCAGCCGGGCATCTGGAGCCGCTCGCTCGTGCTCGAGTCGCCCGAGAGTCCGCACCACTACCGCTCGGGCTCAATGCTGCCCTACGTGCACACGGCGCTGTCAAAGGGCTACGGCGTGATCGTGACGAACCCGAGCACGAACACGGTGAGCGTCGGCAGCGAGAAGGTAGCCATCCCTTTCTCGAGCACGCCCGAGATGCACGTGCGCTACGTGTGGGAGACGTACGGCGTGCGCGCGGCCTGCTCGCAGGTGTACGTGGCGGCCTACGGGCGCGGCGGCGCGCTGACCAAGCACCTCGTGCGCACGCAACCGCTACTGCGCTCCAAACTCGCGGCCGTGGCGTTCATCGAGTCGAGCCACCGCATCGAGCCGGACGACTCGCAGGAGGTGCGCGGGCTGCTCGGCACGCGCGCGATCAACTGGCAGCGCTCGCGCGAGAGCCCGGGCACGCAGCTGCAGGACTGCGCGCAGCTCGGGTGCCTGAGCCTGTCGGCCGGCGAGCCCTCTGGCGCCGAGCAGAAGTCGTCGAACACGGCCTGGACCATCGCGGCCAGCATGGACACGGTCTTCGCCTTCTTCGACAGCGCGCGCGGGTCCATGCCGGACGAGCCGGTCGAGGACGAGCTCATGGACGAGATGGGCCGCTTGTCGCAGTACGCCTATGCTGGCGCGGCCGCCATGTCCTCGGCCGCGTACCTGCAAGCGCACGCCGAGGACGCCGAGATCCGCGACGAGGACGCGGCGGCCGCCAGTACCAACCCGATGGGTGCGCGGCAGAGCAGCGCGCGCAGCTCGCGGCGCAGCATGGTCATCTCGACGTCCATGAGCGTGAACGACTTCGACCTGCTGTCGGTCGTGGGCAAGGGGGCGTACGGCAAGGTCTTCCTCGCCAAGAAGAAGCACGGCCGCAACGCCGGCCGCGTGTACGCCATGAAGGTGCTGCGCAAGCAGGACGTGTTCAAGAAGAAGCAGGTGGAGCACACCAAGTCGGAGCAGCGCATCCTCAAGCACATCGAGCACCCGTTCGTCGTGCGCCTGCGCTACGCATTCCAGAACCACCACAAGCTGTACCTCGTCATGGACTACTACTCTGGCGGCTCGCTCTTCGTGCACCTGCGCAAGAGCAAGCACTTTTCGGAGGAGCGCGCGCGGTTCTACGCGGCCGAGCTCGTGCTCTCGCTCGCGCACCTGCACTATATGCACATCATGTACCGCGACCTGAAGCTCGAGAACATTTTGATGGACAGCGAGGGCCACGTGGCCATCACGGACTTCGGGCTGTCCAAGGAGGACGACGAGGGTTCGACGTTCGTGGGGACGCCCGAGTACCTGGCGCCCGAGCTGCTGTGCAGCCAGCGCACGGCGTCCTCGTACGGCAACACGATCGACTGGTGGAGCTACGGTGTGCTCGTGTACGAGATGATGCAGGGCCACACGCCGTTTTGGGACCGCAACCGGCGGCAGATGTTCCAGAACATTTTGTCCAAGGAGCCGAGCTTCTCGCCCGAGCGCTTCTCGCCGGCCGCGACCGACTTTCTGCGCCGGCTGCTGGTCAAGAACCCCAAGCAGCGCATGGGCTGCGGCGACGAGGGTGCGCTCGAGATCATGCGCCACCCGTGGTTCGACGGCGTCGACTGGGACGCCGTGCTGCAGCGCCGCGCCGAGCCGCCCTTCCGGCCCCTGGGCGGCAAAGACGGCGGCCGCGCGCGCACGAGCAGCGCGGCGGCCGCCGACCTGCAGTACGTGCCGGCCGCCTTCACGCAGCAGGACGCGGCCGACTCGCCCGTCGTGGGCAGCAGCGGCTTCGGCTCGTCGGCCGGCAGCGGCACGCCCGCTATGATGCACTTCGACGACTTCAGCTACATGGGCAGCGACATCATGGGCTCGCGCCGCACGTCCGTCTTCCGCGAGTCGGACCTCAAGATGGAGTTCGACTGACGGACGGCCAGCGCGCCAATTTGTAAACGATCGGGCCGCCCGTGTATCGGCCGCAAGAGGAGCGACGCGACGCGACACGACGCGAAGCGACACGACGAGGCGGAGGAATGGAGGAGGAATGGACCGCGTCGACTGTTTGTTGGTGTATATGGATGGATGATCGTGCCCCCTGGCGCTGGGTTCAATGCCTCGCTCGCATCGCCATCGTCAGCGCACCCCGCATCACGGGACGACCTTGATGCCCATGGAGCGCGCCGAGCCGATGAGGCTCTTGCAGATGGACTCGAGGTCGATGTAGTCCACGTGCTCGTCCTGCTGCTTGACGCGCGCGATCTCGTAGAGCTGGCGCAGCGACACCTGCCCGGCGACCTGCTGGCCAGGCGTAGCCGAACCGGCGGCCACGCCGGCCGCGCGCTTGAGGAACCAACTCGCGGGCGGCGTCTTGATGGAGAAGGAGAAGGTGCGGTCCGCGAAGGCCGTGAGCACGACGGGCACCGGCACGCTCTCCTTGTGCTTGGCCGTGCGCTCGTTGAACGCCTTGCAGAATTCCATCATGTTGACGCCGAGCGGGCCGAGCGCCTGCCCGATCGCCGGCGACGGACTCGCCTTGCCCGCCGCCACGCGCAGCCGCACGACGCCCTTGACCACCGACATGCTGCTCTCGGCCCACGCACGCGACGCCAGCGAAGGAAGAGGAGGGTGTGAGTGGCTTGCGGCGCGGCAGTGGCGGGTGACGGAGCGCACACATTCTGCTCGATACCCGCTCTTTCAGCCAATCATGGAAGACCGTTCGGTTCATTGGAGGAATGAGTGCGGACTGCTGGATAGGACCGGCATATCGCGCGAGCTGGCTTCAACGTCGGCGGAAAGATCTCGCTGGTCACGCGGCGGATCAATTCGCCAAGCGACGCACGGCCGACCGCGCAGCACCAGTCGCTCCATCAGCGACGAGGTCATGCGCATGCAATCCACGGCGTCAGCACCGGCGCGGTGGCTCCAGGTGTTGGCGCTGACGCTGGCGCTGGCGCTGACGCTTTGCGCTGCTGCCGCCGAGACAACGACGTCCAACGCCACCGCGGCCGCCAACGCGACGCACGCGCTCGAGCTGCAGCTCTCATGGCGAGAGACGACGCTCCTGGACGTGTCACTGGCCGAGTACTCGCTGCGGGAAGGCGCGAGAGAGCTCCTAGCGCTGGTGCTCGCGTCCGCGATCGCGAGCAGTACGAACGGAAGTGAGACGGACGCGAACGCGAACGCGACGGCGCTCGCATCCGCGGCCGATGCGCAGGTGACGGACGTGCGCGCGGTTGCCGGGAGCGACTCGAACCTCACGCTCGGGCTGTCGGCGCTCGCGACCGCGGCCGACGACTCGCGCTCGACGTTCGTGGTCTCTGTCCGCGTCGGCTTCGACGGCGGCAGCGTCGACACGGCCGCGGCCGCCGCGGTCGCCGCCTCGTGGAACTCGTCCCAGGTCACGCGTGCGCTCGCGAGCCGCCTCGAGCAAGACGTGGCGACCGCCGTGGCGGCTGCGAGCGACGGGCTCAGCGCGGATGCGGGCGGTGGCGCGGCGGTCGACGGTGGCAGTGGAGGGAGCGAGTCGAACGGGAGCAGCGCGGGAGAGGCCTCGTCCGTGGCTGTCGGCACCGCGCCACTGCTGCGCCTGCTCGATCGCTTCTCACCCGAGGCGGTCGCCGCCGCCGCGTCCGTCGTCGCCTACGCCTCACTGGCGGCCACCGGCACCAGCGACTCGGACGACGTGCTGATGCTGACGCTGACGCTCCGAAACGTCGTGGACCCGGCCGAGCTGCCGCGCGCCGTCGTGTGGCAGGCGCAAGTGGGGCTCGCGCGCTTCCTCTCTCCCGTCCTGGGCGTCCCTGTCATGACCAGCGGTGATGGTGACAGCGTCGCGGACAATGCCGCAGCGGTCGAGCCGGTGGGCACCGCGCAGCCCTCGAACCGGTCGGTGCTGCTCGTCAAGCAGCAGCTCGCGCTCGTCCTGCCGCGCGCGCTGGCGGTGGCGGCGGCGAACGCGACGGTCTCCTCGCCCGTCGACGACGCCGCGCTGCTGCTGACCACGCGCGTGCTCAACCTCACGCGGTCCGCAGACCGCCGCGCGCTCGCCACGCTCATCCGGTTCGGGGACCCCACGCGGCCAGTGGATGACGCCGCGGCGCTGGCTGCGCGCCCGTCGCTCTTCCTCGACTACATCTTCCCGCGCGAGGCGCTGGGCGAGGCGCTAGCGTCCGCCGCTGTCGCCCGCGCGTCTTCCTTCCACCGCGCGCTCTTCCCCTTTGTCTTCGCCGGCGTCTCGGTCCTCGACCCGCGACTGGCGGCCATCGAGGAGGCTGAGGGACTCACCGACAGCGCCAGCGCGTCCACGACGACGATCCCGGCCGTGAGCAGCGCCGCCATGCGCGTCCGCCGCGTCCAGTGGTTCCGCTTCGACCCGGACGCGTACTACGCCGCGCTGCCGGCCAACGTGTCGTACCCGCCGATCGTCAACAGCAGCAACAGCACGGCGGACGCCAACGCCACGGTCGCTGCGACGTCGGCGGGGAACGCGAGCTGTCCGTTCGCGTTCTGCACGTCCCTCTACTGGTCGAACGCCGTCGGCCGCGGCTTCTGGCTCGAGAGCGTCGAGTCAAGCGACCAGTTCGCGTGGAGTCTCTTCCCCAGCGAGCGCCTGTGTTCGCCCACGTCGTCCACGCCGTCGCTCGAGCCAGGTGCAAGCGCCAGCGCCAGCGCCGACGCGGACGCAGACGCGGGCGAGGAGGCGCAGCTGGCGGCGCAGGCGCAGCTTCTCCCGGCCGCGCTCGTCGAGGCGGAGGCCGGCAAGACGCCCGTGTGGACCCTCGGCGCGCTCACGGGGCTGCGCACGTCGCGCCTCGACTTGGCGCTGCACCTCCGGAGCGAGGACGGCGCGACGCGGCTCACAGTGGAGCTCGCGACAGACATCCAGTCGCCACTCGACGCGTCTGCGACCGTGACGAGCATCGCGCGCCTCGCCAACACGTCGGACGCGCCGGCCATCTTTGAGACGAGCAGCAACCTCGTCGTGTCGGCGCGCTCACGGTTCCGCTACGCGGACGGCGGCAGCAACAGCAGCAGCGCCGATGGGCGGGAGATGCTGCTCTTCCTTGAGATCCGCGAGGCACAAGTGACGCAAAAGGACACGACGCAACCCTGCGCGCACTGCCAGGCGCTCTTCGACTGGTGCGCCAACGACGTCCAGTGCGCGGAGCTGCTCGGCTGCGTGGCGGCTGGCGCCGACCTCGACGCCGTCGCCCAGAGCATGCTGCTCGCCGCCGACTTGTCGGCCGCGATCAACCGCTCGACAGACGTTTGGCCGGCCGCGACCTCGTGCTTGCAGCCGGCACTTGAGACCGCCGCGACCGTCGACGCCGCGCTGCTGCTCGCTAGCGCCGTCCGCTGCCAAATGCAGCGCCTGTGTCCGTTCCGCGCCGTCGCCGCAGCCTACAACAGCACTGGCGACGAGGACGACGTGTCCGACGAGCGCATTCTGCTTTGGGAGAGCGGCGTTGCTCACCAGCAGCTGACGCTCACCATGCCGGCAGCTAGCAGCGTCGCGCTGGCCCCGGCCGTGAACGTGTCGATGCGACTTGCAGGGCAGACGCTGTGCTTCCTCTCGCTCTCCGCCAACGTAACAGGCGAGTGGATCGAGGACGCGATCGCGCGCGAGTGCCGCTACGCCAAGTACCTCGGCCGCGTCCTCCCGACCGTGGTCTCCTCGACCACGGATGCCAACGCGTCGACTGCCTCGACGATCATCGACTTGGGGTACAAATACCTCGTGGGGCCAATGCCGACGCTCCAAGTCGAGGTCGTCGGCACCTCTGCGAACGCAACAGCGGTCGTCAGCACCTCCGCTGAGCCAAGGATGTTCCTGATCGCGGAGACTAAGGCGTATGCCTCCGGGGGTAACCTGCTCCCTCCACCACCGGTTGACGCCGCCGTGCCGCCCAGTGAGTGCTCAAAGTGCTCGAGACTCGCACTCGACGTGTGTCTCCGCGACTCGGCGTGCATCGCCTTCACCGACTGCATTCTCCGATCTGCGAGCGCCAGTAACGCGTCTACGGCGGCGACGGCAGACATGACGCTGGGCGACGACGTCTTCGACATGTTCAAGCGCCAGCACGTGGGTGAGAACGTCTCGCTGCAGTCCGCCATCGACGCGTGCCACTCGAGCGACTTATCGACACATGCGTCGTGGCTCAAGCTCGTACGGGCGAGCGCGTGCTTCAGTCGCACGCAATGTCCCATCTCGCTCGCGCTGCTGCTGCCTTCGCCCGCGAGCGTCACGACGGCGGGGCGATGGCGACTCTCTCCGGCACTCCGACGACAGAAGCTGTACTACCGCGCGGATGACAACGCCACAGCGTCGACGCTCCGCGTCCCGCTTCAGCTCATGACCGACGGCACCGTGACCAAGTCCACGTCGAGCAGTCTGGATCCACTGGCGCTACAGACCAACTTGCGGCGCCTGCTCAAGTTCGACGACATTTACGTATCGCTCTTGATCGGGAGCGCGGACGGTAGTGACACGGCGAGCGACCGCGTGTGGGAAGTCTCGTACGCCAACTGGCTCGGGTCGCTGCCGGCGGTGGTGGCCGCAGAGTTAGTGCCAACATGGAGCCTCGCGTCCATACCCGCGCTGGACGAGAGCGAGTTAGAGGACGTGCTCGTGGAGATGATCAGCGTCGCTAACTCCACGGCGGGGACCAGCGGAGCGACAGTCGAGACGACCGCTGGGTAGCAGCCTTCGATAGCATCTGTGGCGCTCGCAGTGCCAATACGTCGTGAGATGAGATCCGGAAAGTACAGAACGCACCTCTAGCGACTCGTAATAGCGGTGTGTTCTGCTCCATAATCGCCAGCCGCCTCGCTGCCCCCACGTCGCTTTGATCGACGATCACAGCTCAAGTGGGATACTGGGGGGCGGACGAATCGCAAGTCGATCGGAACCTCGGTGCAGTAAACGCGTCTGGGGACAGACAACGCGCCGTTTCATTGACTTGAAGATCTTCCACGAGCAGGCTGTCGCTCGCAGTCTGCATTAATTCTCTCTGCAACCCCGTGACCGCGACTATCTCCACCCACTCTTCGCTTCAATTGGCGATCACTGCCGTTTCTCCGCTGCTAGCGGCGCCGCTTGTGCTTTCGTGGACGAGCTTCGTGCCGTGCTTGCTCGTCCACACGGCATCCGCAAAGTCGGCGATGGCTGGCACGAACCACATCGACGGCGTCTTATCCTCGTTCTCCGAAGCCGACGGATCCTCTTTACTTTCGACGGCGACCTCCGGGTCTTCGAAGAACCCGAGATGGCCGCCGCCGTGGGTCACGCACAAGATCACGTTCGGGTTCTGCTCCACCGTCTCGCGCGTCGGCAGTGCTCGTTCGATGCTGATCGGGTCGTCCGCCGCGCTTACACAGAGCAGCGGGACGCGAACACCAGGCAGTCGGGACTTGGAGGACGCGTCATGGTAGTAGTCCTCCACGGTATTGTAGCGGAACGCGATCTTGGTGAGGCGGTCGTCGAACTCGCGCACCGTTTGCGCTGACCTCACGGCCTCGACGTCGACGCCAGGGTACCCCTGGAACATCTCGTGGGCATTGCTCTGCGCAGCAGTCACAGTTCCTTCCGGCGTCAGAGCCTACTGTGACCCGCTATGTACTGCGAAGGATTAGACTAGCACAGCACGTACCCGCTCGAAAAAGAGGTTCTTCAGGTTGCCAGTGAGCACTTTATCGTACGTGAGGCGGTTAAACAGCGAGCCGCCGAAGTTGTTCGAGCAAATTTCCAGGTCGAACGGGTTGCCCACGGCGATGCCTGCCTCCAACGGCGTCGCGTCTTGCTCCTCCCCGAGGAACTTGGTCAACACGTTAGCACCCATGGAGAACCCGAGGCCGATAAACGTCTCAAAGTCGAACGTTTCGGCAAGACGGCGCGCCACGAAGCGCAAGTCCTGCGTGTACGCGGACGAGAAGAGCTGCGCCGTGCGCACTGGGGTATTGGCACAGCCGCGCGCGTTGAGCACGACGCACTGCCAGCCACGCGCGTTCAAGCGATGCACCGATTTGCGGATATAGAACTCGGGGCTGCCGCCCGTGAGCCCGGGGAGAATGAGCACCGTGCGCCGCGTGCGGTCCACTGTCGGCGCGTCCTTTGATGTCGGTGACGGCACCGGTGCCCAGTCGAGAGAGACGACGCCGCCATCGGGAAGCTCTACCAACTCGCGGACATACGGGATCTCGGGAGACGCGTACATGTCGTTGGCGCGCGCAAGATGCAGCGTCTGCACGTGGCTGTGGGACAAAGCGTGGCGAGGTCAGGCGTCTGCCTGTGCGCCAGCATATACCCTCGCGTGTCGCACTCACCCGCTCAGCAAAAACCAAGGCGGGCAGTACTTCCGTCGCGCTGCGCTCCAGCGATCAAGACTCCGTCAGTGTCGTTGTTTCGGCCACGGTAGCTTCGTCCGTCGGGTCGCAGAACGCACTCAATGCGGGGCAGAGCGCGAGCAACTGCCGGTTCTCCGCCGTCTCGCTGTACACGAGGCGCGGCTGGTCCGCCGCAAGCGCCGCGTACGCGCGCGGCAGCACGCGCTTCTTCTGCAGCACGCGCGCCGCCACGGCCAGCGCCACCAGCACAAGTGCGAGACGTGCGCGCTGAACACCGCGCGCCGAGTTCCATGCCGCGCGCAGCACCTGCGTATGCGTATCGAGCACCACGCGGTTAGAGCACTCGCGAGCACCTCCATCGATACCGCGCGCACAGCAACGCACGAGCGGCGACGGGAGTCTCAGCGGACGCGCGCTCGTGTTCCCCATCGCAGCGTCGGGCACGTTCGTCAGAGGTCAGAAAGCCAAGCGGTCGAAACGCGAAATGGCGCTGCGCTGGCGACGCCCCTCTGCTGAAGAATGTATGCGTCAACACAAAAATCTTGGACCCTGCCATCATCTCATCCAAGAGTCAGCGATGCATAGACGCGATCCTCAAACGATGCGGCAGTTGCGGTCACTTCGTGTTGCTCCCCGTCTTGACGACACCTAGAAGACAGCAGCAATAGATAGGTAGAGGAGGAGCCGCCGCAGCAGCACTGGCGCCATCTCCGCTGGACGGCGAGGCACTCAAGCCTCGAGCCGCCACCGCCGAGGCAGCAGCGCCATCAGCGCCATCAGCGCCGCTCCCTGCAGCTAGAAGCACTTGCGATGGACGATCGACGGCCCGACCTCATCGTATTCGCTGTGCGTGATCCACATGCCCTGGAATGTAGACAACGAAGCCAAGATGGAGCCGCCGATCCAGACCGAGTACTTGCGCTCGGGCGGCGCGATCACTTTGACGCGCATGGTTGTCGGCACGAGCGCGGTCAGCTCGCTGAAGAGGCGTTCAGCGATCCCCGGGAAGAGCGTCGATCCGCCCGAGAGCACAATGTTGGAGTAGAGATCCTTGCGGATGTCCACGTCGCACTTCATGACCGTGTTGAAGGCGCACACGTGCATACCCGGGATCTCGCTGCCAATGAACGAAGGCTGGAAGAGAACCTCCGGTGTGCGGAAGCGCTCGTTCCCGATGGCAATCACGTTGCCGTCCGGCAGCTCGTACGACTTCTCGATCGAGGCAGACCCAAGCATAGCCTTCTCGATTTCGTTGTTGTAGTCCAGTGCAACGTACGTGAGCTTCTCCTTGATGTCGCGCACGATTTCGCGCTCGGCCGTCGTCGTGAACGAGTAGCCGCGCTCCGTCAGGATCTTCATCATGTAGTCCGTCAGGTCGCGACCCGCCAGGTCCAGACGCACAATGGC
>JAADYC010000761.1:0-13806 GCA_023338135.1 Phytopythium kandeliae
CAAGCCTACAGCAGCTCAATGTCGAAGATGAGGTTGGCATTGCCCGGGATGGTCGGCGGAGCGCCAGAGCGGCCGTAGCCGAGCTTGGCCGGGATGTGCAGCGTGCGCTTGCCGCCGGCGCGCATACCCTCGAGTCCAATGTCCATGCCCTTGATGACGTCGCCGATACCGTGGCGGAACGTGAACGGCTTCTTGCGGTTCTGCGCCGCGTCGAACTGCTTGCCGTTCTCCAGGCGGCCGCGGTACAGGATGCTTACCTTGCGGCCCTTCAGCGCGGGCTTGCCCTTGCCCACGGCGCTGCGCAGCAAGCAAAGCATCAAGTCAGACTCGGTCACGCACGACAAGAGGAGCGAAGCCGCAAAGCAGGTGCGACGCACGTCTCCTCGATCGTGATGCCCTTGTACGCGCGGCTCGTCTTGGCCTTCTTGGGTACCTCCACCGCCTCGGACGGCGCTGGGCGCTTCTTGCCTGCGCTGGCCGTCAGCTCCGCGACCTTGGCGGCCTGCTTCTTCAGCTTATCGGCCTCTGCGGCAGCCTTCTGCTTCTTGGACTGCTCCTGCTTCTTGGACGGCTCCTGCTTCTTGGACGGCTCTTGCTTCTTGGACTGCTCCTTGGCCGGTGACTTCTCCTCCTTCTTCGCGTCAGACTTCTTGGTAGAAGGAGTAGCAGCCTCGTCCTTGTGAAGGTGCAAGCGCTCATCGACCACCTCGAAGCGCTCCTCCTCCTCCGACTCAGTCTCCTCGTCCGAAGACCCGCCGGCCTCAAAGACCATGACGTCGTCCGGATCAATCTCCTCCTCTTCCTCCCCCTCCTCCATGTCCAGCTCGTGGTTGTCATCATCAAAGTCGTTCTCATCGCCGCTGTCGTCGTCCTCCGGCACGTCCACGAAACCCGTGAGGTGGATGGCGTTCGTGCCCTCGACCAGGAACTCCACGCTCCCGTCCAGCGGCGTGAACGTCTGCGTCAGGTTCCATTGCTCGGCCGTCTGCGGCGCCAGCGTACACAGCGCGATCGTGGCACCCTTGGCACGGACGAGCAGCGTCGAGCGGCCCTCTTTCACCTCGGCGCCGAGCGCCGCTGAGTTGATGTTCAGCACGAGCTCCGCCTCGTTCGACCACGTGAGCGCCTGCCCAGGCTGCACCGCATGCCCGAAGAAGCCCGGCACCTGCGAGATCTGCGCGACTGGCGGCGGCTGCGCGCCGGTCTTGTGCTTGTGTCCGTGTCCGTGCTTGCCCATGGCCGTCGTCGCTGCCTGCGCGCCTCGCGTGCTCCCTCGCAATCTACCTATCGACTGGTCCTCGTCTCCTCAGTCGGTCAGTCATGAGCCCACGAGCGTCCGTTGCAAACCAATCGTTGACTGTTTCCAGCATTTGACCAACATTCCCAAGCAGTCGATCGCAATAATTTTGTAATCGATTCGCGACCCAGACGAGAAACGAAATGCCCAAGTTGCTCGTGCTGCCACGCGAGCATTGTCCGCAGCGGCGGTGCCGGCGCCGACGCACTGCGCAAGAGCACTTTAGAACGCGAAGCACATCGACAGGCAACGTACCTGTTGGTGTTGGCGCGAGTGCGGCGCCAGCCACATCGAAGGACCCGTTCCCTTCTATACCTCCTCGAACGCGACTCGAGAACCAAGCCTTCAGTTGGCTCGTGCATGACTGTGGCGAGCGCAACTTGTTGCCGATGTCTGCGTTAGTCTCCTCTCCGGTTGCATCGCGTAACGGAGCGTGGCGTCGGCGGATCAATCGGTCGCTTGTCAATCTCCACGAGGCGTTCAGGGATGCACGAAAGTACACATCAGACTCTTGGAACACTTGAAAAGAAGAAGCAAGAAAACAGACGAATACTTTTGCGGGTCATTTCCTCCGCTGCCAATCACAAAGCAAATGCCGCGCAGAAATTCATCACTTCGTCGAGAATATGCGTTTTGTGGATCCTTTTAAATTGATACCAAGATCTATTGTCACTACTCTTAGTATTTTGACGCTTTTGAGCCGAAATGTCGAATTGCCAAGTTGAGGTTGACAAAAGTCAGACGAAGGATCATTTCGTCAAGCGAAGCACGGCGCGCTTCACGCACGGGCAAATATCGCCACATTTCGGAAACAGGCAAAACAGGCACTACCGACCGAGATGGACCGTGGTCGACCAAGCATGCATGCTGCGAGTCATCCGGTCGCCGCCATGGACGCGATCGCGACGCGCACGACTGGCCACACGCGCGAGGCGGCCGTGCCGTGCCGAGCCGTGCCGGATCCGACGGAGAGTGAGGAGAACGAGGCGTGTCGTCATCTGGTCTGTGCTCTCCTGCGCCAATGTCGATGTCTGTCGCCGAGGCTGGAGGCGTGCGGAGCCGCTGGCAAGACGCACAGCTGGACGAGCGGCGAGTCATTTACCGCGTGGCATGTCTCATGTTGGGGTTTCGATAGTGAAAGCAAGAGAAAGTGTCGGCTGCAGAAGTGTGTGTGATTGGCCAATGAGCGAGCGGCGTCGCGAACAACACCGATCCAAGTCGATATCGGAGTGTTTGTATGCCAACTCGGCTGCCATTGGCACAGTCGATGCGTTGCATGGGCAGCCCGAGCGGCTGCGAAACGCGTTGTCGGTCTTGATCGTCGCTGTCGCTGGCCGCACCGCGTTGCCACAGCACCAGCCAAGCAGCGAGGTAGCCAAGCAGCGAGGTAACCAAGCAGCAAGCTAGCAAGCTAGCAAGCAAGCAAGCGAACAAGCCAGCACATGGGCATTTGCTGCGAGACTCGCCGCGCACTGCAGTCGATCGGCGCTGTCGCTGTCGCTGGCCGCGCCGCGTTGCCACAGCACCAGGCAAGCAGCGAGGTAGCCAAGCAGCGAGGTAACCAAGCAGCAGGCTAGCAAGCTAGCAAGCAAGCAAGCGAACAAGCCAGCACATGGGCACTTGCTGCGAGACTCGCCGCGCACTGCGGTCGATCGTCGCTGTCGCTGTCGCTGGCCGCGCCGCGTTGCCACAGCACCAGGCAAGCAGCGAGGTAGCCAAGCAGCGAGGTAGCCAAGCAACAAGCCAAGCAGCCAGCCAGCCAGCCAGCAAGCCGACGGATGTGCGCGCGGGGACAAAAGAAAGCAAGCCGCGGCGCGCGTGCGAGGTCGATTGCTCGGGCTTTGTTCCCCGTGGCGCGCCATCAATGCACGTGCAATCAACTCTTTGGCTCGTGGCGCGTGTCTCTTGTGCGCGCGGCCGCCCCCAAGCAGCAAAATGTGGCCCACGCTACAGTTTGGCTCGTCGTTTGGTATATTCTCCCCTACGAAATCGAAGACATAATGCCGGCAGAAAACGTGCATTCTCAGTAAACTACGTCTACATGTGGGGTATGCCACACAAATGAGCGTAACTTACCGCTTCAATGGACTCAACACAGTACATGTCTGCATCCATTCCATTCTTCTCGCCCAATCACACCCACTTCAACGTGATTTCAACAAATCATGACGCGCGATGGCGAATCTTGCTGCCGCCACCGACCACGCGGTCCCGAGCAGCCACGACAAGCCGAGAACCGCCACAGACGGGAGACATCAACATGCGCCACCGCCCAATTTGGCCAATCAAACAGCTCCAGTCCCCAGTGCGAGCAAGACACCAAAGCGAGGGGGGTGACGCCTGGTAGCTGGCACGTGGGTTTCATTTCCGTTTTGGATCCGAAAGCCTCAAGTTGCCCTCCCTCTCCGCGCGCCAAGCCGAAGAAGCAGAGCCGCTCGCCCACTTTGCAACCCGCAGCCGACCACCCAAGCCCGAGCCAGCAGCAGCAGCAGCAGCAACAGCAAGAACAGCACCATGTCGATCATCTCGATCCACGCGCGCCAGATCTTTGACTCCCGCGGTAACCCGACGGTTGAGGTGGACCTGACGACTGAGGACGGCTTGTTCACGGCGGCCGTGCCGTCGGGCGCCTCGACGGGCGAGTTCGAGGCCCTGGAGATGCGCGATGGCGGCAAGGCGTACATGGGCAAGGGTGTGCTCAAGGCCGTCGCGAACGTGAACGACGTGATCGCGCCTGCGCTCGTCGGCAAGGACGTGAAGGAGCAGGCCGAGATCGACCGGTACATGGTGGAGACTCTGGACGGGACGCAGAACGAGTGGGGCTGGTGCAAGAAGAAGCTTGGCGCCAACGCCATCCTGGGTGTGTCGCTCGCCGTGGCGCGCGCCGGCGCCGCCGCGCGCAAGGTGCCGCTGTGGCAGCACCTGGCCGACCTGGCCGGCAACCCGACGCCGTGCCTCCCGGTGCCGTCGTTCAACATTATCAACGGCGGCTCGCACGCCGGCAACAAGCTCGCGATGCAGGAGTTCATGATTCTGCCGGTGGGTGCCTCGTCGTTTGCGGAGGCTATGCAGATCGGCTCGGAGGTGTACCACAACCTGAAGAAGGTGATCAACAAGCGCTACGGTCTGGATGCGACCGCCGTCGGTGACGAGGGCGGCTTCGCGCCGAACATCCAGTCGAACGGCGAAGCCATCGAGCTGATCGAGGAGGCCATCAAGAACGCGGGGTACACGGACAAGGTGCGCCTTGGCATGGACGTGGCCGCGTCGGAGTTCTACACTGGCGCCGAGGACGCGCGCTACAACCTGGACTTCAAGAACCCGAACGCGCCGGACTCGGAGAAGCTGCCGGCCGACAAGCTGAGCGAGCTGTACGAGGGCTTCATCGCCAAGACGAGCGGCTCGAGCCCGATCGTGTCGATCGAGGACCCGTTCGACCAGGATGACTGGGAGTCGTGGATCAAGTTCACGGCCAAGGTCGGCACGGACGTGCAGATCGTCGGCGACGACCTGACGGTGACGAACCCGACGCGCGTGAAGAAGGCGATCGACACGAAGGCGTGCAACGCGCTGCTGCTCAAGGTGAACCAGATCGGCAGCATCACGGAGTCGATCGAGGCCGTGACGATGGCGAAGAAGGCGGGCTGGGCTATCATGACGAGCCACCGCTCGGGCGAGACGGAGGACACGTTCATCGCCGACTTGGCCGTCGGCCTCTCTGCCGGCCAGATCAAGACGGGCGCGCCGTGCCGCTCGGAGCGCCTGGCCAAGTACAACCAGCTGCTGCGCATTGAGGAGTCGCTCGGCGACAAGGCGCGCTACGCTGGCGCGGACTTCCGCAACGTGGAGGCGCTCGGCAAGTACTCGTCGTTCTAAGTTGTCGACTGGGTGTCCGACGCGGGCGAGGCGGGGGTGCGGGCTGCGGCCTCGCACGTGGAGCGCTAGCGCGATTGCGCTCGTCGCCGTCCAAGGGCTCTCGCCATGTATTTCGTTAACAGACAAACGCGACCCCATTTCCTAGTGGCGCCAGTCGGGCCTACTCGCCGGGCGTTCCTTCCCGAGTCGCGCTCACTTGGTGAGCCGGCCCTTCTTCATGGTACTCGCCTGCGAGCGGAAGGCGGAGTGGTACGCCGTGCCGCCGTAGACCTTGCGGTCGGGCGTGAAGCTCGTGTATTGGTCCGCGTGCGCCTGCGTCGGCGCGCCGTAGGTCGCGAGCCACTGCTGGAGCGAGTTGACTGCCGGCGCCGCCGGTCCCTTGCCGTCCTCCGCGCCGACCTGGGCGTCGATCTGGTCCGAGAGGAGCTCGATTTGCTTCTGCAGGTGCGCGACCTGCTCCTGCAGGCGCTGCACCTCGCCGCTGCGCTCGACCGCCTTGGCGTGCGCCGGCGCCTCGTAGTAGGCGAAGTACCCGGGCCGCTTGGACGCCACGATCGCCGCCTCCAGGTTCTTGCACGTCTTGCGCGAAATGTCGTTGAACCCCCCTGGCGCTGCGGGTGGCGACACGCAAGTGCCATTAGACCCGCCGCCGCTTGCTCCTTCTCATGAGCGGGCGGCGCACGTACCATCCAGCAGCTCGTTGATGCGGTCGGCTTTGGCCTTCTGCTGCGCCAGCAACTCCAGTTTCTTCTGGACGAGCCCCGCCACCGCCGCGTCCGTCATCGCGCACGGCGAAGGGCGGAGAGCTGGGGCTGCCGCCGCGCGCGACTTCTTACAGCAGTGGTCGCTACCGCGCAGCGGTTCGTCGACCTCCTTCATCTTCCCGTTCTGAGGAGCGTACCCATTTCCGAGCGATAACACCCCATGGGGCATTGTTGCCTCACTTCAATCTCTCGCCAGCACATGAATGGCGCCAAAACGGCCGACTTTCCCAAACACTAGTGACTCGGGGTTGTATGCGTTCGAGGGATCCAGCCGATTTGGTAATAGTACCTCTGTTCGCATAGTGGAAGTAGTAGAAAAGGACACCGCCTGCTTGCCTGCCCTTGCACTCGGACTGGCGGCAGCCAGGTCAGGATGCTGCACCGGCGCCGGCTTGGCGTGGCGGTGCGCATGTGCGGGCGAGGCGTCGCCAGCGCGGCCTCGGCTGCGGGTCCTCGCTGGACGAGTGCGCGCCAGGAAGGAGCGGCTGCTGCCGCTGCCGTGTCGGGTCCGGCGTTCACGGAGCTGCTGCGCAAGTGCGGCCTGTCCAGAAAGCAACTCCTCGCGCTCTACCCCTCGCATGACGGTGCGTTTCCTCTTCTCTCGTGGCGCTCGCTCGCTCATCCTCGCCGCGGCCACGAGCGCCCGGTCTCAGTCGCGTGCTGTCCCGGCAGGCTTAGAAGCGCCCGAGGGCGAGTTCCCGGTGGCCGTCGCGCTCTCTGGCGGCGGCGACAGCATGGCGCTGATGCTACTGCTGCGCGAGCACCTACGCCACCGGCAGGTGCGCACGCCGCTGCTCGCGATCACGGTCGACCACCAGCTGCGGCCGGAGAGCGGCCAGGAAGCGGCGGCTCTCGCGAGCGTCTGTGCGGACCGGTGGGGCGTCCGCCACGTCACGAGGCAGTGCCGTTGGGGCAGCAACTCCGGCGACGCGGACGGCGCGGAGAGGCCGTTGCCGAGAGAGAGCAAGCTCGAAGAGGAAGCGCGCAGGTACCGGTACGACCTGCTGCGAGCCGCGAGTGTGGAGCTGGGCGTGCGCTGCTTGTTCGTCGCGCACACGCTCGGGGACCAGCTCGAGACGACGCTCTTCCGGCTCGGGCGGGCAAGCGGTGTCGACGGCCTGGCAGGGATGGCCCCAGTGTCCGCGCTCCTCGCCGCCGACGCCGGCAGCGGAGACGCGAGGGAGCTGAGGCTCGAGTCGGACGAAGTCGCGGCGAGCAAGGCGGCCGTGCGGCTCGTGCGGCCGCTGTTGTCCGTGACCAAGGGCGAGTTGCGCGCGACGTGCGGCCGCTTCGACCAGCAGTGGATCGAGGACCCGAGCAACAACAGCCTCGCGTACGACCGCGTCCGCATCCGCAAGGTGCGGCGCGCTAGCGGCGAGTACTCGTGGCTGTCCATTCACTGCATGGAGACGGAATGGCGAGCGAACTGACCGCGGCCGGATCCCATTCCGTGGCGACTCGAAGGAACTCGAGCGACTGGAGCAGGAGCACGGGCAACCCGTCATCGATCTGCTATCTCGCTTCCAGAAGACCGCAGCCGCCGCCAAGAGAGAGTTCGCTCGCGTCGGTGAGTACAAGGAGGCTGCGTCGTGCAAGTGAGGGCGTAGCCGATATCTGACAATCTTCGATGCGACGACGCAGAGCGACGCATCCTGCGCGAGTACGTCGTGAAGCGCGGACCCGGGCTTGTGGTGCTTCGCACTAGCTTCCAGGACGACCCCGAGATGTTCGAGGAGCTGCGCCATCGCATCTTCTCGCGTCTAATCGTGCAAGTCGGCGCCAAGAACATGCCACCACGACTGGAGGCAGTCGTTCGCCTCATCCGAGACCTGGATCGCCTCGACATTGGCAAGACAGTGACACTGGGCGGATGCTGTGTGCGTCGTGTTGGCTGCTTCCTCGTTTGCGTGCCTGACGCCTTGTGCCGTGTGTGAGTGGAAGGAAGTATCTGCCTCTAACGTCTCCTTTCGCCATCTTGGCAGGTATCGGTGAGAGGGAAGGGGAGGTATCTTCATTTCCAGCCGGAACAGCCTAACGCCAGGCGTCTACAGCGCTCGGACTCCGCCTTCCAATAGCGCTCGCAACACACAGAAGCTGTCATTCACGATTGCGATAGACAGTCATCACGGCTAATTGCTGGAGGACTGGACTCTTCCAAAATAGACATGGGGTGATGCCAAACACCAAACGAGCGAGCGGTATACTCGAGAGGGAGGGAGGAAGGGAGGCAGACTGACAAACAGAGAGGAGTCGCGAAATGAATAATGTCGCCGACGACGCGCTGACGAGCGGCGAGTACGAAGGCGGCGACAGTCGCGATGAGAAGCTCAAGGTGGTCGTGCGAGTGCGTCCATTGCTCCATGGCGAAGTTGCCTGGAATTCGGACGGTGGCGACACGGACAGCAGCGGAGACGCCGTTCCCCCGCTAATGCCATTGGCGACGATGCCCAGCAGCTCGATGGAAATCAAGGTAAGGCGCTCTGTGCAACCATCCACTCGCCTGTCATTCGTAGAGCCTCAGGCGTCGATTGGCGCCTGCCTCGAGCAGAACAACAGCATCGTGTGGGAAAAGAACGCGCAGAGCAAGATCCTGACCGCCGACGCCGTCTTTGGCGAGCGCGCGGATCAGGAGCAAGTGTTCCGAAGCGTCCAAGGTGAGGGCGACGCTCTGGTCGCAGCGCTACAGGCGGCGAACGAGCTTGGAGGCGATCGATTCATCTCGTAGCTAAGCGCTCGCTTTCACCAGACTGCGTCGATGGTCTGCTGGATGGATACGACTGCAGCGTCTTTGCCTAGTAAGCGGGTCCATCGGCAGTCTCGTCCTGGGCTATTTGCTCGCGCTAAGCCAGTGTTGCGTGGCTGGCGACAGCGGACAAACCGGCACAGGCAAGACGTTCAGTACGTGGACCTCCGTCCGCGCCTCGGCTGCGTGGGCGAGACTCACAGTTGGCTCCTGCGTGCTCAGCGATGAGCGGTCTGGAGACCTCGGACGCGGAAGAGCCAAGCGCCTTCGGCGTCAAGGAAGGCCACGGTGTCGTCCCGCGCAGCATCAAGAGGCTGTTCGAGCTGATGGAGAGCGAGACACAAGCGGATGCCGCCGTGTCCTTCAGTCTCTATTGCTCCTTCCTAGAGATCTACAACGAAAAGGTTTATGACTTGCTCGCGCCGGTGGCCGCCGCGGCGAGCGCTCCGACGGATCAGAGTACCTCAAGTCGCAGGCGCAAGGAGAGCAGTGGGCTGCGAACTCACAGGAGTAACTGGAACTCGGCGGCGCTGGCAGCCAAAGCCACGCCGTCACTGCCGATCCGACAGAAGCTCGACGGATCCGTCTTCATCGACGGACTGACCTCGCGGAACATCGCCAATCGTGCAGAAATGCTGCAGGCGTTTCGAGAGGTCCTCGCTTGGCCGGCGCAGCGATTGGTCGCACGAACTCAGGCCGCGGATCGCCATCTAATGCAGTTCTTGCGCTCGCGCGCTCTTGCGTTGGCAGGGATCTGTGAACCGCGAGGTACGTGACAACCTGTACAATCAGCACAGCAGCCGCGGCCACTCCATCTTCCAGGTGACGCTACGAAAAGTGGAGCGCTCGAGACAGAAGGCGCTCTCCTCAAGTGCTACAGCCAGCGTGGCGGCGGATCCGTCGGGGAACATGAAAGCCGAGACGATCAAGACGCGGCTCTCACGGTTGTTCTTCATCGACCTCGCGTACGTTCACTTCGAGCCTTTGCGGCTGGCCCTCGGCGAAAGATCGATCCACGGACACCTTGGAGCTGACTGCGGCGAGCGGCGTGCGCCTCACCGCGCGCAGAGGCTCGGAGAAATGGCGCGTCGACGGCTGCGGACTCTCGGACAAGTACGCGGCGGAGCTCGCGTCCATCAACAAGAGCCTCTCGGCGCTGACGAGTTGCGTGCTGGCGCTGGCGAACCGATCGCGCGCGCACGTTCCGTTCCGCGACTCGGTGCTCACGCGGCTGCTGCAGTCGTCGCTGCACGGTGCGGGCCGCACGAGCTTCATCGTGACGCTCAGCCCGTCGCGCGAGAGTCTGGAGGAGTCCTTCTCGACGCTGCGGTTCGCGGAGCGGCTGCGCGCGCTGCACTGCCGCCCGATGCGGAGGCACGCGGTGAGCAGCGAGCTGCACGGAGACCAGCGCGTGTACTATGAGAACCAGATCCAGCAGATGCGGGTACGAGGACGCAGGCGGCAGCAATGAGTGGCTGGTATACTCGGTGGCATGCATGGATGGATGCAAGAGATAACGGCGCGTGGCAACTCGGCAGATCGAGGTCAACCGGCTGCGCATGCTGCTCAAGAGAGCGCAGCGCAAGAGCACCGAGGCTGCGGAGCACTCGGCAGCAACGGTCAACAGCGCGCTGGTAGAGGAGAACCGGCGGCTGAGGAAAATGCTGGCGCACTCGCGTCCACCGTCGTTCACCGAGAGGTGAGAAGGCATCACGCGGACGCTCGTTGATGCCGTGACATCCGCGCGCTTAACCTGAGTTGTTGCGTCCAGGGAGGTGGCGTTGCATGCAAACGGTGCTAAGGCGGCGGCGTCTGCTGTCGACCCCACTGCAAGTCTGATGCCTGCGAAGCAACACAAGTACTCGCCGTCTCCACCAGCACCTGTCGATATGAAGTCGACCGATGAGCAAGAACCTCTGAAGCTCGCGCCAGGACTGAATGCTCACAACAACAGCGATGGCCGCGCTACTGTAGACCAGGCAAACGGCTCCGGAGAGGCCGCTGCGGTTGATATGGGCTACATCCAGCACCTCGACAGCCTCGTCACCAAGCTACAATCGCAGGAAGCTCGCCTCAACTGGATGCTCGAAGCCGTATGACTCTCCAGTTGGATGAATGCGTGCAGTGGATGATCTGCTAGCTCACTCCTTTCTTTGCTCTTCTTGTCCTCGTCGTTTGGTCGACTACTCGCAGGAAATGGAGGCTCAGAACACGGGAAGCCTCGGCCTGTCGGCGTCGACAACAGCCGAAGACTCGATGCATATCGCTGCAAACGTATCTTCCGAGGTTCCTGGTGCGTTAGATGGTCTTGAACTCTCTCTCTCTCTCTCTCTCTCTCTCTCTCTCTCCGCCTTCAGATGCACTCACAGTGGCTCTTGTAGTGCCAGGGAAGGCGTCGAAGTCGTGGGCGGTCGAAAGGATGCTCGGACGGCATCAATTGGTCTCCGTCCCCGGTCCGCTGCGCGCCACTCCATCGGCAGCCGGCCCCACTGATGTGGAGCAAAAATTCACATCTGCAGCGACCTCGAATCACAGATCGCCGCGGATATATAGCGGCGCACTATCGAGTCGCCAAGGTGAGGCGTTCTCTTCGAGCAGCAAGCCGCTTCCTGGCAAGAGTACGTTCATCTTGGCCCCGTGCGTGCCGACAGCCGGCGTATCAGGTCTGCTTCCCATTACAGTCGCGAATTCTCCTCGGCGGCCGCCGCAAATCTCCGACACCAAGGCTACACGTCGAGCAGACGTTAGAATGGATGAGACAACGAACCGTAGAGCAAACGGGTGGACGAACGAGAACAGCAGTGGCGAGAGGGGTCGAGTGCTACTCAAGCAGGAGCTCGGCAAGTCAGCCGCGATCCTCAAGCTCGTCGGGTCGTCGGCTGCCGCGGACAAGATGGGCAAGTCTCGTGATGAACTCGTCGAGGACTACAAGCGCGCGCGCCGAGCTGAGCTCGAGGCCATGATGCGCACAATGGTGCACAAGTGAACGTCTATTGGCGGCTCCCGTTGCCGGCGAACGCCACGGTTCCGAGCGCTAGGGCTTACCTACGAGGTCGCCTTGGAGTAGACAGACGCTCCCAATTCAGTTGGCAACGTCGACGATTGGTGGGAAGGGCTGTGACTTGCTCACAACCAGGACCTTCTTCTGATGGGACATGTACCCCTTGACGTAGCCCTTGAAGACGAGGTTGGTAAGGATGCACTCGACCTCGTCCATGTCCGTGTCGTGACCCGTCACGAGCTGCAGCGCCTTGCGAAAGTCCTCCAGATGCAGTTGATGGCTCTGCCGAATGAGGTATCTGTCGACAAGACAAGGGTGAAGCGGTGAGCGTCCAGACGCAGCACGAGCAGAGACCTACGGCGGACCAAGTGACGTACACTTTCTTGAACAGGTTGCGCAGTACGAGTAGGCGGAGCTTCTCGATCAATAAATACACACCCTGCTGGATGAACTGGTCCTGGTACTTGGTCAGGTACTCGTTGAAGAGGTGCAGATTACCTGAGCGCACGGCGTCTGTCAAGCCAATGTACTCCTCGAGTGCGTAGTCCGCCGTGAGCTTGGGCGACGGCATGACCCCCAGCAGGAGTTTGACCGGCACGAGGAACTGCAGGATCATGCGCTTGTTTCGCGTCTTGTCACGATGGCAGTGCTTCCAGGCGTAGTCGAGGCACTTCTCCGCCTTCTGGTACTGGTCTTCGAACATGGAAATGCGACCGACGTAGTATTGGTACGTCACCTTGTCGCCCTTGCTGAAGTTTTCGAACGGCGGGAACGCCGGGCCCTCCACCGCGCGGATCAAGTTGCGGCAGAGGTGGATCATGTTGAGCTTGAAGTAGATCTTGAAGAGCTGGTTCACAATGAAGAGTGCCCCCATTTTCTTGTTGTGCTCCGGCGACGCGCGGTCGTTCGCCGCCATCGAGAATCCCTTCTTCAGGTGCTGCTCGGCGCTCCTCTGTAAAGGGTCCAAGGCACCAAAGCACGATTAGATTCTTTCGCACACTCTCTGTCAGTTCAAACCGACGCGCGCCGCACCAAGCAGTCGTGGATTTCGTCGCCAGCCTTCTCGGACGCCACGCTGTCCGCCTGCGTATCCACGACAGCAATCACACAGTCAGCGATGGCACCTCCCACCTCCCGCTTCCCACAAGGGAGTCAGTGCTCGCCTTAGCCGCGATCAGACGCGTGTCGACCGTCAGCACATGCAGGAAGGGGATGATCCAGTTGGTCTCGCCGCGGAAGAGCTCCATGAACTTGCTGTTGGTGCAAACGTCGCGTTAGTCGGCTGTGCGTACTAAACCCTCGACCAGCGGCAGGAGGCGGCGCGAAACCGCACATGACAGAAGCGATCTGCGCCGCGTTGGCCTCAGCGAACGCATGCGTCTCCACGAGCTTGCGCGCGAGCACGACGCCTACGACGACCTCTCCTAGCAGCTGGAAGCGCGCGAGCTTGGGGCGGCAGATCTGCTCCACCTGCGAGGGCGAGAGCGCGTCCAGGTCCACAGGCACCGACCCGCGCGAGATAGAGAGGAGCGTCGCCAGCGCCTCGCCGTCCTTGGACGCCAGCGCCGCGCTCACGCGGTCGAGGAAGGCCGCCAGCAGCATACTCGGCGCCTCGTGCAGGGTCTCCACGCAACTTGCGGAATGCCTTCACGGATCAGCCAGCCGCCTCCATACTTTCGGCACATGCAGAGTAGAGAGTTCATTGGTCCAAATTATCCGATAGATGCGCTTTCATTGGTCAAAAGAAAGCACTATTCCTTGGTATCAATAGTAGTGGGTTCTGAAGTATGTACTAGATTTCCACCGCTCGCTTCGCGAGCGCGCCTACCTACTGGCTACTACCTAGAATACGGGCTGGACCGTGTGAGCAGGTTCGAGCCGAAACTCCCGGATCACGCTTTCTCGCTCTTTACCAAGTTCTTCAACCGCGTTGCAAGTACTCCAGTCTTGCTCGCTCTTCGAGCAGCTCCGTTGCCACGTGCTGGATGTTCAGCGAGGCGTTCGCGTCACGATCCCAAAAACTCTTGCAGCCACTGGTTTTACAGTGCAAAACGTTTCGGGATGTGGCTTTGCCATTCGGTTTGCCGTTCACGATCTTCGGGAAGGCGACGTCTTCGAGGTCTTC
>JAADYC010000762.1:0-13764 GCA_023338135.1 Phytopythium kandeliae
ACTTGATGGTAGATATCTCGTCCTTGTGGATGTCAATCTTGCGGAACTGAGCGCAAGGCTTATCGAACTCTGTCTCGTCCTGCTCGGCATCACTCTTGCCTTGACCCGGATTTGTGCGAGCATGCTTGGTAGCCGCCGTCGATAGGTCTGGTCCAGCGTCGTGCGCAACTTCCTGGGTTCGGGAACGCTCCGACGCCACAGTTGGCGCGATTCACTCGACCGGGCGGCCTTAACGCTGGGAGTGAGGCCGCGTCAACCTATTTGCGGCATACATACTGAGCGACAGCAACCGTCCATCCAAGATAAGACTGTCAGTTGTGCGCACGTGCTGGCGTGGTTCGCGTCTGCCACGCGTGATCTGCCAGCGATTGCACAGGTAGCACTACGCGCAGCTGGTCGAGTGGCGCCATATACCCACCCTCTCGATGCTTGTTGTCGAGGTGTGGCGAAGAGCGTCGCACTGCTTTAAATATATACCCCGTGTAAGCCGATGCTTCTGCAAGCTCTCCAAATTGAATATCGTTCGAGTTTTGTCCAATCCAATGCGCTCTTTTTGGTAATTTTGCGCAATGGGACAGAGGGCAGACTGTAGTAGTTAGCGTCAGTGAGTCTGGAGTGAGGAGCGACGGTCGTGAAGTGGGAGATTGGTGCGCGGGGCTGAGCGACGACGCAGGGAACGGTGGCGGCTCTGGCGATGGCGCGACCGATTCAACTGGCGACTCGTTTTGTTTGTGCGCGGCGTGACGACAGGAGGACAGTCGTAGCGCGCGCTGAGGAAATGTGAGCGCGTCCTGCGAGCTCGTGGGTCGCTCTTAGGCATCGCCATCTGTGTGTGTCGGGCGACAAGAAAGGGAAGGCGTCCAGCCTTCCACGGCCTCGCCGCTGTCCGTCACGCGTGACCAGTTATCCCGGTCGCACCTTCGCGGCCAGCAGTGCGAGCTGGAGGGTGTTGCGGTGTATCAGGAACGCTACAAAGTGGAGCTCATGCGCCGCAAGCGGCATGACAACGCACTAGGGGCATGCGGGCCGGACAGAGTCACCGTAGCAGCGCGACGGTTTGCCTGGTAATGGAAGCGCTTCATCTTGCCGGGCTCCTAGTTGGAAGTGTCGCTGTCGCCACCCAACGGGACTGCATCTGCCGCGTCGACTGATTCGGCCAAGCGCTTCGAGTCCGTCTCCGTCACCGCCTTGGACAACAGCCGGATAGTCAACGCCACGTCCGCGCCGCTCTGCTGCTTGGCAGCATGCTTGGCCTTCTTCCCACTGCAGCTCTCCGTCTTGGCCTCGCCGCCCACACCTGCGAGCTGCTACCACCTTGATCTGCGTCCTCTATACGAGGTCCATCACCCGCATACGCGTACGGTACGATCTTCGCGTGGTGACAAACCGGTATGATCCATCGGAAGCGTCCGTTGAAGCTTCAACTTGGCGCTCCTGCCACGATGGACTCGCACGCGCAGAACGCCGCTGCTCCGCGTCCGGCGGCGCCGCCTCAGCCCGTTACGCCTCTCTCGAGCACTCCTTCGCAGCATACGCTGTGGCGTCAATCGCTCGCGCGAATAAATCCAAGCAGTCTGCTTCGCGATCAACTTCAACGGATCAAGTACACTGGCGTGTGCGCCTGCCAGCAGCCTCCATGCTCGGCAAGGATGATGGGGCGTCCGTCACGCGCAGATTGAACGCCCGCTGTCTCGCGTCGGAGCCGCCTCACAGCCAACATCCACCGCCTTGTTGCGTGCCATGCGCTAGCTCCGAGCGTTTCTCTCTCTTTCTTTCTCTCGTTTGGTGCCGACGCGTTGCCAAGTATGAGCTGCACGCTCCACGGCTCGAAGCTTGAGAGCGAGTGGCAGTATAAATAGGCGGCCAGGCACAGATCCATGTATGTGGCGGCAGCGACAGCCATGGCGAGCGCCAGCGCAGATCTCGGACGCGACCGTTGTCTCCGGATCGATCTCGTGGCCTTGTTCGAGAACGTCTAACGTCGTCGTGGCAGCGCGGAGATGAGCGCTCTGCAGAGAGGAGTGTAACTGCGACGGAGAGCCCGAGAGAGAAGGAGAGAGAGAGAGAGGCAACGGACTGAGCGCGGCGCCGCTGGACGCGCCGTTGAGCGGGCGAAGAGCGATCCTATAGAGTCTTCTCTTGTGGCGCTCACTGGCGCAAGGAAGTTGCTCTGGATTTTTGTGATAAATTCTGATAAAAATCGGCTTACGGACCAGTACGACCACGTTGAAGCTGTCGATAACGAGGAGCTCGCTGTCCAGAGCGGCCAGAGCGTCCGGCGCCTCGTTCGATGGGCTCGCCGCTCGCTTCCTCGTCACTCGACGACGCCATTGCGCGAATCGCCGCGCCGTCCTCAACCTCCGCCTCGCTCCGTCGCCGTGCACATGGCGCCATCCTCGCCGTCCTCCTCGTCGCTGTCGGCGTGTCGACCCGGCGAGCGCGGCGCCAGCGGGCTCCAGTCCGTGGTCGCGGGCGTCGTCGCCGGCTGCGTGACGCGCTCGTGCACGTCGCCGCTCGACGTGCTCAAGATCGTGGTGCAGCTCCGCCGGTCGCCGCTCCCGGTGTCGCTGTCGCCGCAGTCCAAGGCGCTGGCGCAGTCGCTGGCGCAGGCCACGGCGCCGTCGGCCGTGCTCTCTCGCACGGCGCGCGAGCTGTACGCGCTGGGCGGCGCGCGCGCGTTCTGGCGCGGCAACGCGGCCGGCTGCTGGCGCCTCGGGCCGTACGCGGGCGCCAAGTTCTTTCTGTTCGACGCGCTGCAGGCGCGGCTCGCGCGGCGCGCCGGGAGAGAGCCGTCGGACGCGCAGCGCGCGCTCTGCGGCGCCGCCGCGGGGCTCGCGGCCACGGCGGCCACGTACCCGCTTGAGGTCGTGCGCACGCGCATGATCGCGGCGCCGGGCGGCCGCTCCATCCGCGGCGTGGCGCACGGGCTGCGGCTCATCGCGCGCGCCGAGGGCCTGCGCGGGCTCTACCGCGGCGGCGGCTCGGGACTCGCGGGCGCCGTGCCGTTCGAGGGCGTCCAGTTCGGCTGCTACGCGGCTCTCAAGCGCGCGAGCACCGCGCGGAGGTGGCCGCGCGCGCGCTGGCCGGCGCACAAGCGCGAGCCCGACGGCGTCGACTGCCTGGTCTGCGGCAGCCTCGCGGGCGCCGCGGCGCAGACCGTCGCGTACCCGTTCGACACGGTCAAGAAGCGGCTGCAGGTGCAGGCGGCGCCGACGGCGGCGGGCGGCGCCGAGCGCTACCGCGGGATGGTCGACTGCTTCCGCCGCGTCGTGCGCGACGAGGGCGCGCTCGCGCTCTACCGCGGCACGCTGCCCAACCTCGCGCGCGTCGTGCCCTACGCCGCGCTCATGTTCTCCACGTTCGAGACGACCAAGAAGGCGCTGCAGGCGCTCGCGCTCTAGTCCGCCGCCGGTTGCTGATCGGGCCGCGAGCAGCGCGCAGCGCGCATTGCTCACCCTTCGCCTCCGACGAAGCGACCCGCCGATCGGCTGAGCCTGTCGTCGTCGTCATCGTCGTCGTCGTCGTCGTTGTCGCAGTAGCAAAGCGTATCGATCCTCAAAGTACACGAAAGCACTAATGCAGGCGAGAGTACGGAGGCCGCGGCGCTGCTACGCGCCGTCGCCGTCGCCACCGCCGTCGCCGTCCGAGGCCGCGGTCTTGCCGAGTGCGTGCCAGGCGCCGACGTACTCGTCGTAGTCGAGCGCCGCGGCCCACTGGAAGAGCTCCTCGGCCTCTTCCTCCCACTCCTCGCCGTCAAAGTCCACCTGCGCCTCGCCTTCGTCCTCGTCCTCGTCCTCGTGCTCGGGTCGCTCGCCGCTCGGCGCCTTCTTGGCCGCGAGCAGTCCCTGCGCGTACAGCTTGCGCATCCACTCGCGCTTCCTGCGGCGCCGCGCGGCCTCGCGACTGGCGCGCGCACCGCCGCCGCCGCCGCCGCCGCCGCCGCCAGTCGCGAGCAGCAGCCGCGAGGCGGCGGGCTGCCGGTCGGTCGCGCGCGCCACCGGGTCGGCGGCTGCGTCCGCCATCACCTTGGCTGTCACGGGCCGCCAGCCGTTGTGCTCCATGCGCTGGTACCACCGGCGCGCGTCCGATCGGTCGTTGGCTGCCTGCCGCGCGCGGAACAGCGCGCTGCCCACGCGGATGTGCATGGCTCGGTCCGGCGCCGCCGCCACGGCCTTGGCCGGCGTGGCCTTGACCGGCGTATGCTCCTGGCGCCGGTCGCGCGCGTAGTCCTTGGGACTGAAGGCGTTGAGGTCGCACACGGGTCGCCGCGTGAAGACCTTGTAGTAGATGGTGGGCGGGAAGGAGAGGCCTCCGAGGCGGAAGCGCACGACGGCGCCCATGGCCGCATCCAGCAGCGAGGCCTCGCCCGGGTTGATGGCACGCAGCATGCGCGCCGGGTCGCCGGCGTCCTGGAAGGCCACGAGGTCTCGGTAGTAGCGGAAGATACGCCGGCTCGTGTAGCTCTTCCAGGCCGCCTGCACGCACAGCGCCGCCGCGTGTTGGCGCCGCTCGCCGCGCGGCCGCTGGCTGCCGGCGAGCGCGCGCTGCTGGCAGTGCGCCTTCCACGCGTACTGCACCTGCAGCGCCGCGATGTGGAACACAGGGAAGCGCTGCAGCGCGTAGGCCCAGCGCTGGCGCCGGCCGCGCAGCCACGCCTGCAGCCGCGTCGCCACGAACGAGCGGAAGCCACGCGCGTCCTCGAAGCGTCCGCCGCGCGCCACGAAGCGCTGCATCGGGCTCTGGCTCAGGCGCTGGCTATGGCGCCGGCTATGGCTGTGGCGCCGGCTGTGGCGCGCGAGCCTGAGGCGCACGAGCATGCCGCGCGCGCGCTTCTGGATGAGGATGGCCGACAGGTGCTGTGCCGCCATGGGGAACTCCCACGGCTGCGCGATGATGGCCTGCGGCGGACGCAAGAAGCTGTCAGGCGCCGAGCAGTTGGCGCGGACGCCGGCGCCAGGTGCGCACCCGCTTCTCGGCGCGCGACTTGCGCATGAAGAGCGACTCCCAGGGCGACCCGCGCGCCGCGGGCCTCGCCTGGCGCGTCGCCGACTCGCCGCGTGTGCGGAACTTGCTGTGAACGGCCGTGTGAGTTGAGGTGGCGAGCGAGCGAGCGAGCGCGGACGCCTCACCTCTGGAAGCGGCCGCGCGCCATGCCGATCTCGCGCAGACGACGCACGCGGTCCATGGCCGCTCGCTGCGAGACGCAGAGGCGCTCTGTGGCCGCTCGGACGGAGGTCTGCGCATCGGAGCGAGGCCTATTATTATCATACAGCGCGCGAGAGAAGGCGAAACCGAGAGCGCGAGCGACCATGGCGAGCGAAGGAGACGGCGGCTACGCGCACGATGCGTCCATCGTGGCGCTCGCCGAGGTGCTCGCGCGTGTGCAGGAGCTGCTTCGAGAGCCGGCGGGCGAGGCGTCCGACGCGCTCTTCGAGGCGCTGGACGCCGCCGAGCGCCGCATCTTCGCGCACAAGGAGGCCTTCGGCGTGCACGGCGCGCTCTTCCAGCGCGGATGCGAGGAGTTTGTGCTGCTCGCGAGCGCTGCCGGCATGCTCGCGCTGCAGCAGGCGCCAGGCGGAGAGCGCGAGCGCCGCGGTGGCGATCTACTGGCGCGTGCCGAGCAGCACACGCGGCGCGCTGGCTACTTGCGCAGCGTCCCGAGCGAGCACCACGAGAGCCATCGGCGCGTGCTGCGGCTCACGGCACTCAACAATCTCGCGTGCTTTCACCAGCGCGGTGACCGGCCCTGGGCCGCCATCGGCTTCCTTGAGCGCGCGCTCCGCCTCCAGCTCAAGCTGCAGACGCGCGTGGACGATAGCAGCGGCGGCGACTGTGATGACAGCGGCCACCACGCGGTGGCGCTCACGCGCCTCAACCTGGCGGCGGTGCTGTCTCAGCTCGAACGGCACTCGGCGGCAGTTGAGCACGCCAAGGCCGCGGTACTGGCGCTCCTTCGCTCGCCTACTGTCAGTCCGACCGACGTGGAGTCGGCTGATAGACGTGAAGAGCCAATGGTTGCCGAATCCATGGACGAGTGCGACGCCGAGCTGCTCGTGGTGGCCTACTACAATCTCGCGGTGGAGCTGGAGCACACGAGCGAGCGAGCACAGGCGAGGACTGCGTACGGCCGCGCGCTCGATGTGGCTGAACGACACCCAGCGCTACTCCGAATGGATCTAGTCACCAATATCCGACGGATCCTGCTCGAGGACGTGGCTGGCGCGCGATCAACCCTCGCAACGCCGAGAAGAGCGACACCGCGCGGGAAGCGCGCGACAGCAGGCGGAGGAGAGCCGAGGTCGGGAGCAGGCGTGACACCGCGGCCCTTGTCTCCGCGCTCGCTGCGGTTGCTGCACGCTTCGTAGTGACTTGGACGCTCAAGTTGAAGTGAAAAGGTTTTTGTACCCACTTGAGCAGGTTGAAGTTGGAGCGAGGAGCTCTTTTCCACTTCCACTTCAACTTGTGCTGACGTTTGAGTGCAACAGCGACCGGTACTGACACACACACACGACTTCCATCCATCTCGTCGGCTATCCAACTTCCAAGGCTTTGGTGTCGCAGCCCAGACGGCAGAGCTCGCCTATTAATACCATGTCTTCTCCCTCAGACAGTTGTCTGGCGAGTGGAGCACTCGACCTCGACCTCCCTGCGTGAAGCATGGCGCGCGACGCTGTGGCGCAATTTGTGCAGCGCCACGTCGTCTTGCCGGCCGTCCGGCGCGTGGCACAGGCGCGCGCGTCCACTGTCGCGCCACCCTCGGTGCACCTGAGCGCGTGCTTCGAGCTGGCGAGGGCAGTGGCCAATGACGCCGTTCACACTGCCACGCATAGGCTGCTGGTTCGCGCGCTGGCCTCGAGAGTCTGGTCGACCACTGTCTCCATCGCGTCAACCGCCAACGCGCCGGTCTGTCTCGAGACAACGGCGATAGTCGCCGCTCGAGACACGGACGTGAAGCAGTCTGGCGACTCCGCCGACTGTCAGGACGAGCAGCTCCTCCGCCAGGCGATTGCGAGCGAACTCGCCAAGAACCTGTACCTCCGCGACATCTTACCACCCGCCAGCGACCGCGTCAGTTCTGCCGTGCGCCATCATCTGCCGACACCGCGCAAAAGCGAGAAAGAGGCCGTCGAAACCGCGCAGACCGACCCAGCACCACCAGTGTCCGTCTCCAGTGTCCGCCATCTCGCCGGGTCGGTCGTCGCTAACGCGACCATCACAGCCGTCCTTTCGGTCGCGGCGGTAGCTCCTGGCGTTCCGGACGCTCTGGAGGCTCCGGAAGCTGCGAAGATCGCTGAAAGTCCAACGATCGACGCGCCAGCCGCCTCGAGCGCCAGCCAAGTTGCCGAGAGCGCTCCGACTGTGACCAAGGCGCCGTCACCGAGGCGCGTCTCCGTCTCCGCCTCCGTCCCGCTTGCGACCGCCGAAGCTCACGCTTCTCTTGCTCTACGCAGGCGCAAGCGATCAGTCGCCAAGGGGAACAGGGACAAGTCCAAGGCCACGACCGCGACTGCGCCGGTCCTTCCGCCCATCAAGCTCCAGCCGTCTCCGCGCTCGGCCGCGGCGGCGCTCGAGTCTCCGCATGTAGCGCCGCCCCCACCGCGACCGGGTCTATCGCTGCCGCCGGTCGTGGCGACGCCGCGCTCAACCTCGGCGCAAGCGGCGCTGGTCGCGTCCACCCGCCAGCCGCTGGGGTCGACGGCACGGCCGCCGAGGCCGCCACGGCCGCCGCAGCCGCTGGGCGAGCAGGATCGCGGCCGACGGCGGGGCAGAGACAGCAGCAAGCCCAAGGCGGCGGCACCGTCCGGTTACTGCCAGCGCTGCGCGCTCGACGGCCGCGCGTGCAAACTGCGGGACTGCGCGGTGCACCACGTGCCGCTGCGGCTCCCACCTGTGGACGCGTAGCGGTAGGAAGAGAGGCGACACGTTGCGTGAGTCGGTCGGGTCGGAACGGGTTGGTTTGGTTCGGTTCGGTTTGGTTTGGTCTCGGTTGATAGGTAGGTAGTTAGGTAGGTAGGTAGGTAGATCGTTTCGCCTGCGGTCGTCATGGTACCGGGTGAATATCAAGGCTGATGGTGGCGCGAGTGGCGCGTCACTCGAACTCGAAGAGTCCGTCGTGCTCGAGCTCTCGGATGCGCGCGAGGCTCTGCTCGAGCACGGCGCGGTCCTCGTGCACGAGCATGATGCTGCCGGGCGTAGTGAACATGTCGACGGTGCGACGCAGTGCGTCTCCCGGCGCGACGAAGATCTCGCGCTTGAGGAAGGCGGGCATCTGCTCGATCTCGGCCAGTCCGGGCGAGCTGCGCAGCACGCCGTCGCGGTACGAGACGAGCATGGCCTCGCAGCCGAAGGCTCGGAGCGTGGTCGGGCGATCCGGCAGCGCGTCGAAGGCGGCCGCGTCCAGGTACGCGTCAATGGCGGCGCCGACCTGGTTGTAGCCGACGCAGCGGTCGGCGATGGGGACCCAGGCTCCCTCTCCGCCGTGGCAGCGCGCGCCGACCTCGATCAGCACGGGCGTGCCGCGGCAGAGCTTGACCTCTCCGTGGGCCGGTCCCTGGCGCACGCCGAGCGCGTCGAGCACCTGCAGCTGGTAGTCGATGAGCGCGTGGATGTCTCCATCCTGGTCGTCCGCGGGCACGAGCGAGAGCCCGAAGTAGACGAAGGCGGCGTCGTTGACGCGGCGCTTGTCGTACTTCCACACGGCGACGCACTTGTGCTCGCCGCCGCGCGAGACCGTGTCGACGACGAACTCGTCGCCCTCGAGGTACTCCTGCAGCAGCACGGCGCGGTTCTCGAGCCCGAGCCCGTTGACCTTGCCGAGGATCGCGTCGAACGTGCGCCGCGCCTGCTCGAGCGAGAGGCAGAGCACGACGTCCTCCGTGCCGGCGCTCTCGAGCGGCTTGAGCACGACCTCGAATGGCTCGGGCCGCAGCTCGTGCAGCACAAAGTCTTCGGCCTCGGCCCACGTTGTGGCGCGCACCTGCTTGACGGCGCGCACGCCCGCGGCGCGCAGCGTCTCGCCCATGAGGTACTTGTCGCGCCGCGCGCTCGAGAGCGCGAGCAGGTTGCCGCCGTCGAGTCCGAGCGCGTGCGCCAGCGCGTCCGCGAGCTTGACGCCGAGCTCCGCGCCGGGTAACACGGCGCAGACGCGGCCGCCGGCATCGCTCGCGGCCTGGCGCACGGCCGCAGCCGCGCGGTCCACGTCGCCATCGAACGCGACCGTGGCGGTGAAGGCGAGCGAGAGTCCGTCGGGAATGAGGCTCGCCACGCTCTCGATGTTCTCGAGCTTGTCGCTGTAGACGCAGACGCAGGGCAGGCCGCGCGCCATGAGCTCGTGGGCCAGCACGGCGCCGGTCGAGAACGGGTCGACGACCACGGCCACGCGCGTCTCGGCTGGCGCAGCTACGGGCGGCGCGGCGCACAGTGCGAACAGTCCGTCGCGCTCGAGCTCGCGCACGCGCGCGTAGTCGCGCTGCAGCTGCTGCTCGTCCTCGTGCACGAGCAGCACGCTGCCGGGCGTCGAGAACATGTCGACCGTGGGCTCGAGCGCGTCGCCCGGGCCCGCGTGCATCGTCTGCGAGACGAACGAGCGCATCTGCTCGATCTCGGCCAGGCCCGGGAGCGCCTCGATCTGGCCGGACGCGTATGAGACGAGCATGGCCTCGCAGCCGAAGGCTTGGAGCGCGGTCGGGCGGTCCGGCAGCGCGTCGAAGGCGGCCGCGTCCAGGTACGCGTCGATGGCTGCGTCCACGTGGTTGTAGCCGACGCAGCGGTTGACGATGGGCAGGTACGAGCCCTCTCCGCCGTGGCAGCGCGCGCCGATCTCGACGAGCACGGGCTCGAGCTCGTCCGCGTCTCCGTCTGCGTCTGCGCTCGCGCGGCGCACGAGCTTGACCTCGGCGTGCGCGGGTCCGTGGCGGATCTCGAGCGCGTCGAGCACGCGCAGCACGTAGTCGACGACGGCGGCGCGCGGGCCGTCGGCGGCGCGCAGCAGCACGCCGTAGTAGACGAACGGCGCGTCGTTGGCGCGGCGCTTGTCATACTCCCAGACGGCGACGCACTTGTGCCTGCCGTCGCGCGAGACCGTGTCGACGACAAACTCTGGTCCGTCCAGGAACTCCTGCGCCAGCGTGGCCGCGTTCTCGAGCCCGAGGCCGTTGATCTTGCCCTGGATGTTGCCGAACGCGCGCTGCGCCTCGGCGACGGACGCGCAGAGCGCCACGTCGTCGCTCCCGGCGCTCTCGACCGGCTTGACGATCACGCGCAGCGGCGCGCCGGGCCCCAGCAGCGCGGCCTCGCGCGTCACGAAGGCCTCGAGCTCGGCCCAGCGCGTGGCCATGCGCTGGCGCACCGCGCGCAGCCCGGCCGCGCGCACCTTTTCGCCCATGAGGAACTTGTTGCGGCGCGCGGCTGAGCCGGCCGAGCCGTTGGTCGTCACGCCCAGGCGCTCCGACAGCCGGTCGGCGAGCGGCACGCCCGTCTCGGCGCCCGCGAGCACGGCCACCACGCGCACGCGCGGGACGCGGGCGAGCGCGGCCAGCGTCGCGGCCAGCGCGGCCTCGGCGTCCTCGGCCGTCGCGTCGTAGAACTCCTCGGCCGCCCAGCGTGCCGTCAGCGCCGGCGGCAGCGCGGCTCGGCGCGCCTGCATGACGCGCAGCGTGTCCGACCAGACGCACAGCACGGCGAGGCCACGCGCGAGCGCGCGCTCCGTCAGCGTGCGGCCGGTCGAGTACGGGTCGACGACCACGACCGCGTCCTTGGTCTCGGCCTCGGCCTCGTCGGCGGCCTCCTGGTCAGCCGCCTCGGCCTCGGCGATGGGCCGCAGCGGGGCCGACTCGCGCCGCGCGCGCGCGTTGAAGTAGCGCCGGTGCATCACGTCCGCGGCCGTGAGCAGTCCGCGCCGCGCGCGCAGCCGCGCGTCGAACGTGGCCGCGCGCTGCAGCGGGCGGAAGCCCGAGAGCGCGGGCGACGGCGCCAGCGTCACGCGGTCGGGCGCCGACGCCGCCGGCAGGTGCACGCGCTCGTCGAACGTCACGGCGCGCTGGGCCGCCGAGAGCGCGCGGAACGCGACAGGGGAGGGCGTAGGGGACGCCGGCGGGCTCTCGGCGTCGGCGGGCGGCGCGGACGCCGCCTGCTTCGCGGACGAGTTGCCCATGGCGCCGCGAGTCGGTGGCGGCGGACGGACGGACGGACGCACGCACGGACTGCGCGCGGGCGGGCGGAAGCGGTTGTGGCGCCGGCCGAGGCCAAGCGGCGGGCGGCGGCGCGATGAGTGGCGCCGAGCGACTCTTGGCTCGCCTGGAAGCGGGCGGAGCGAGCAAGCAACTTCAATCGCGGGCGGTGTCGACGGCTGTGATTGGTCCAAAGTGGCAGGCGCATTTTGTCCAGTGATGGGTGTGTGCTGGAGAGTTTCGCCCAATCGTGTGGAGATTCGGGGTCTTGTCAAAAGTATTTTAGCAAATCAGTGGACAGGAATCTTTCGCACACGTCAGCGTGTCAGAGACCGGCCAGGCTGGAATGGATCCTCGCTGTCACACGAGGGTCGAGCCGGGCGGCGGCCACTGCCGGGTAGGATCGACAGCGACCCAGATTGTACATGGCGCTGGTAGTGCTCGCATCGTTACGCGCTTTGGCAGTCCGCGGTCGCCCGCAGCAAGGTGGATGTTGGGGTTGCGCACGCGGCCAGCGGATTTGCACCTATGTATTTCAGCACATGCGACGGGCTCAGTCGTTCATGGGTCATACGAAAACGCAAACAACGAGGAGTGAAGGACACTAACGACAGCAATGGAAACCAGTGTTGTTTTTCTTTTTTCTCGCCACGTCACAGGAACAGAGACGGAACGGATTGTACCGACATCTCAATACAGTATTCAAGATGAAAATCGTCGCATCAACCGGCGGCATGCTTGCCTACGTCGGAGATCGATCGAGCGCCGACTGGCAACGACCAGGATGGATGGAAAGCAGGGATGGAGCGCGAGGACGGAGATGGCGGCTACCGACGCGCTGGGAATGGCGAGGCGGCCGTGCGAAGCGGCAGCGGAATCCTTGCTGCTACCGCCTGCGGCAGCGCTCGCACTCCCTCCGCCACGCGCCTGCCGCCGGCTCCACTTGGCAACCAACCGCACCAACTTTCCATTCTCTCTTGCCGAGATGGATCGCTACGCGCCTTCTGCTGCCTCACTATCTATCTGCGCATCGGCTGTCTCCCTCAAGGTTCTATCGACGCTTATCTGCCGCATTCGACGCGCTCAAGACGCCAAAGACGGATGCGGAGAGCGCCACTGAATCCGAGACCGAGCCAGAGATGGATAACGGACTCGAGAACGCGTGTGACTCGGAGCGCGAGTCGCTCGCGCCGACCGTTGAAATGGCCGACGTCATGTCCCAAGACAACAACAACGATGAAGATACGGACGCGGCTCGCAGCGCTGCCGCCGAGGCGCGCGACCCCACCGCACTGCGCATTCGCGTTGACGAGCTGGAAGCGAACAACAAACACTGGAACGAGGACTGCCGTGGTGGATTGTGCCTCATGGAAGAGGTGTATGAGTCTACAGCGCGTTGAGGCGCGCATCGAGGAGCTTGAGCTGCAATCGCTGAGGGTGACGAGGCCAGCGCTGCCGCTGAAGCGCGTAACAGCAAGATGCAGATCGAGCTCGATCGCTGGGATCCGACGCTCAAAAGGCTGCGCGAGCCGGTTAGTTTGAGTTCCGTGGGGTGGAAGGCCGCATTACGTGCGAGATGGAGGAGAAGGATGCTGTGTTGACCTGTACCACGCAGCTGGAGGCGGCGATGGAGAAGTGTTCGCGTAGCGTCCGTGCTGGGTCTGGCAGCGCTGCCTTCGGCATTTCGAGCATGACAACAGTGCGAGCGACAGGCAGTTTCACTGCGTTTGAGACTGCGACTACGATGGAGATGAGAATGGTGGCGACATCGATGGAGGAAGTGAAAGCGCCATCACCAGCGCCAGTGCCACTCACTCCCGTCACCACCGCGACTGAAACTTCGACCGAGACGACAATGTGCACGACTGCGACACGCGTCGGGAATGTCGTGAAGGGGATCTCGACGGCGGCATGTGCTTCAGCTCGGAGCAAGACGGCGGCAGCTCCCGCGATTGCCGCCAAGAAGGAGAAGCGGCCGAGTCGAAACCCGAAGGGACCGCTCCAGAACAACTGCACCATCGTGAGCGTGCTGTCGCGCGAGGAGACTCAGCCGAGCGCGAGTGTGGATCGAGAGACGCGTCAGGTGCACGAACTGCTGCTTCGGACTGAGGTTTCTGAGCAGCCGCACGACAAGGACACCACTGTCTCTCGGAAAGGCGTGTATGCCTCGGTGACACGCTGCGCCGACTAACGATTCGCCATCGAGACGAAATGCACTCCCGCCTGCGCGTGCCGCGTCTCCACTCGTGATCGTGTCTGAATGGATGGGTGATGCTGCCTCTCGTGTTGCTGTGATGTGGTGGCAGTCCCCGAGCGCTGCGCGAGCTCGTGATCCCGTCCGTGACGAACTCGCGGTCGTGTGTCTCGCGCAACGCCTTGCTGTGTGTGAAGGACCTCGTGTGCGCGTTCCCGAGCGAGATGGCGGCGTGACCGGGTCCGTACTCTCACTGACGTTGTGCCTTGTCGGATGGTGGAAGTGCGGCTGATGTTTCGCTGCCACAGTGGCTCTAGAAGCGCTTGCGCCGCTCCTGGGACAGCGCGCGTGCAGCGAGAAACAATCCATCCCCGAGACGGCCAAGGACTCGCGTTGTCTGCC